>WAAD01023706.1:0-12809 GCA_013389945.1 Fregata magnificens | reverse complement strand
GCCCCTGCGGAGCAGGGGCGGGGGGGGCCCGGGGTTTGCCTGCCCCTGCCGCGATGGTGGAAGGAGGAGGGCGCGTCCGAGGGGTCCCTGACGCCCGGGTGTCCCTTCCCGAGCAGGAGCAGAAGACGCAGCTGGAGAAGGAGGCGTCCCGCAGCCGCATCCCCCGCCTGGTCCTCCGGCCGCAGCAGAAGGTATCTCCCGCTTCCGAGTCGCCCTTTTCGGAAGAGGAGAGCCGGGAGTTCAACCCACCCAGTTCCTCCGGAGGCTCCCGCAGGACCGTCAGCAGCAACAGCTTCTGCTCAGGTACCGCGAACGGAGCTCCCCTGCCTCAGCCCTCAGCCGGGGGGTCACGGTGGGCCCCACCGCGCCGACCCCCGAGGCTTCGCTGTCACCCCCAGACGCAGCATCCCTGTGTCGGGCTCGAAGCGAGCCCTGACGAGCATCCCGCTTTGCAGATGAAGAAGGGCAACCATTGATTTTTCCAGGGAAATCCAGTATCTGTTCTTTTAATACGTGTCCGTAAGTGACACCAGATGTTTCCATTTCGAGTTCTGCTATCCGCTGCTAAAAGGTTGGTGGTTTTACTGCGGCAGAATAGTTGCTTTAAAGAGAAAGATTTGCCTTAAAAACTGCAGCGTGGGTTTGAGGCATTCTGAAAAGTCCATAACCCAAAGAGTCTGTAAAACAGGGGAGCTGCTATTAAGGGTATCAGATGTGGGTCAAATACCGCAATTCCTTTTGGTTTCGTGACGATGATCTCGGTGCATGAATTGGAACAAAACACGTAGGTGAGGTTTTTGCTATCATATTGAATTGAGTTTTGTTTATTTGAGAATTCAGGCTCTGCCTGACAAGCGTGTCACCAGGTGGGAGCTGGGCATGATGTCTTCTCGATAGAGAGGGCAGTGGCTGGGTCATATACCAGAGGTAAATTACTACTGTCCAACTGTAGACCACAAAAGTGTCATTTGCTCTTCAAAATGAGTATATCCCTTTATGTCAAGGACAACTTGAAACCAGATTTTTTATGTTAAATATTTGTCCTGTGTGGAGTGTAGCACAATTTAAGTGCCTCAACTAGCAGTGAATGACTCAGATACCTACTAGTGGTGAGTAATCTTTTAATTCAGTGAAACTCTTCACCATCTATGACATTATGCATAACATTATGGATAACAGCATTGAGGATCACATCATGAACACCTTGCGGTAATTTTAAAGATATTTTAAAGATATTTTGGTGACTAAAAATTTGGTTTTAATAGTCAGTATTTTGGAGAGCATAACGTTCTCTGTCTAACTAAAAATCTGAATTATAGCAAGTATTTTTGTAATAGTTAATATCAGAGCAAGTTCCTGAACTTCCTTTTTGTTTATTCATAAAGTATTTCAATTACCAAAGGTTTTCCTGAGACCAGCCAGAAACACTCATATTCATCTGTCTTCACTACAGTGGATCAGATTATTATTTTTTTTAATTCCTTTAACGAAAAGCAGTGCATTGAACAGTATGTACAAGAACAGTCAATTTTCCTAGATGAGAAACACAATATCCATGTTGAAATCTACCATTTCCTTCTTAGCTTTGATAGATTTTGCAATTCAGGCTCAGTGGAATGATCTATTTGGTTATTGTTTAATGAACAATGCAGAGCGTTAAGCAAATAACATAGTATTGTAAGAATGCTGGAGTCCTTTTCCCATGCCTTTTGAATCCCTCCACCTTACCTGCTTGAGTTTGCCTGTTACAAGGAAGTAAAATCTTTTGAAGCTTTCTAGAAATATATTATTTTTATGATCTCTCCCAAATGGCTGCTTTTTATCCTGACTTTTTTTCCCCGGTGTGTTGACAAGCCTTTCATCCTGGTTACTGACGTTCTTTTTTATGGTATCTTTTGGTTTTGTATCGCATTCTTCAGATCTACTCAACACAGGGCTGCCAAAGTAATACCCTGGAGGTCCCACTGCACAATATAGGCTGTCTTGAGTCCCAGCAGAGCTTTGTATTTACTCTGGGTGTGTCTGATCTCATGGCTTGACAGTTTTAAGGCGCCTTTCACAGAGGTATGCAAGAATGCGATGTGTCTCTTAACCTGCCTCTTAAGCACAACTGGCCATTTTTATTTCCTTTATTCATCTTTTATTCTTCCATGAATGCTGCGTTGATTTAGTTTGATTTTTTCCCCACGCTGAGAGCTTTGTGCTTCTCAAGCTGCCTGCAGCACCGGTACAGGTATGCACTACCCAGTTTGACTGCTGCAAGTCATCAAACCTTACGCAGCCAAGGATCAGCCATGACACTGTCCTCCATCCCAGTACGTGGTTTTGTTATTGATGGGTTCGGTGGATTTTTCACTGTGGTGCAGGTATGACAATGGTCACTGACTTGACTTCCTCATTCTCTGACGTCTCTTCCCTGTCTTCCACCTACAATCCTTCTTTATCATAGTGTGTCTAATTTAGATTGAAATTCCCCAGCGGCAGCAGGTGGCTGCTGGTTCCTGTGTCTGGGGAGGGGATGGAGAAGAGCTGCGTGGAGAGGTGAGTGGAAGGGCCGCAGCCTCTAACCTGCCCCTCCTGGTGCTTCGCTAGGCACTTACCATCTTCATTGAGAAGTGACGTGTGCAGAAAGTGTATTTAAAATTAGCAAGTAATATATTTGGAATAGGTGAGCAGGTGAATAATGTGATGAACAGTAGTGTGATGGCAGTATGAATAATCTCATGAACATTTGGATAAATGTCTTTTTTGTAACTTCTTTGGAGCATTAGACTCCAAAACGTTCTTGATATGCAGCAGATATGTGACTTGGCCTCTGGAATAATTCATTTCCTCTTTACCCTTCTCTTGACAAGTTGCTCTCTACCTTTCTTCCTTTATTATTGACACCAAGTGGTTATGATAAGTAGATTTTTTTTTCCCCCCAGTAGAAATGATTTTTTTTCCCCTCGTCCATTTAAATATGTATTTCCTGCTTGATTCCCTAGAGCTTCTGAGGTTGTCCATTTTCCCTGGGTGCTTACATTGGTCCCAAAGCATAAATGAAGGCTCGGAGTTCTTCTTTCTCTCTAAATGAGAGCAGCAGGGTCTTCTAGGTATCATTACTGTTGGTTTAGGTAGGGGGAACCTTTGGGAACCTTGGTGGTGCTGCAAGCACGGTGGCAACAGCAAAAAATGTCACTTGGCAACAGACAAGAGACACTTTGTTTTAATGCTTAGTTTCTTTTGAAGACGTTATTAGTTCTGTCTGAGATAAGTTTTAAATTTGCATGATCATCTCTCTTTTTCTCCTCTGTGACTGGATCAGAGATTCACTTGATCGTGTTGGTCAATTATTTGCCATTGACTTTATGTCAGTTTTGCTTTGTAAGTTTGTATGAAACGCGGTGAGACTGTTAATCCATTTTATCTGTGATATTCCTGATGAAATGTATTTTTAATATTCTGTGGTTCTGCCAAGTGAACGTGGATGCTCTTTGGATGTTGTGAAGCCAAGCTGAGCCTTTGTATCAGTATTCACTGCGCAATCCTTCCTTAAAATCTTAGCGCATCTGGGGTCCTGCTTGTCATTTGATACGGGAGCACTTCTCTTCCTTCAGCCGCTGCCCTCCTTCGGCTTGGATGTCGGCCACAGAACTCATATGATGTCAAATGATGAAAAAACACTTTCCCAGCAGCTTCGTCTGGCTCGGCTGCTACTGAGCGTTTGCCCGTGTCATGCATGTTTTCCTCATAAGTTGCACTTGGCTTTGAAGTGGCTGCGCGTGCTTACCTTGTCAGTCGGGCAGAGAGCGCAATTTTAAACATCGTGAAAAAAATCATCCGCTCACAGGTCCATGGCAGAGTGGCTGCTGCAAGAAAGAGTGAGGCTGTCTTTGGTAGTTCCAGTTGCAGTGTTTGCCTTGTAAGAAATAAGATCCTTGCAGGGGGCGTTATCCTTGGTTTTTGTGTTCATGTCCTTTTGATACTAAGCCAGTTGCGTGTTGGATCAAAGACAGCCTGGATGTGCTAAACTCAGTAACAGTCTGTTTAGCTTTTCATTTTAAAAGGAAGTTAGTTTGGGGTATACTTTTTTTCTATTTTCTGCCTCTGAATAGCTCAGCTTTTAAATTGCTCCTTATGAAGAAGACTTGTTACATGCTACCTTTATAATGATGCCCAAGCTTTCCTTCAGCCTTTCTTCAGAAGCCAGCCGCCTGAATTTCTGCAGGTAATGCAGCAGCGCTTTGTTAACTGAGATGCAGCTTTGCAGGAAGCACTTGTGCATTTAATAATCAGTTCAGCAAAATACTTTATGACCCAGAGGACCTGTTTCATTCCCATAGCAAATGGTTCCTCTTTTCTTGGGCTTACTTGCAAATTGCCTTTTTAACTAGACTGCATAGTACTACGGGCCATTGAAAAACAGTGGCGTCTCTGTATATGAATGATTGTGACTTGCTCCAACAGTTTTCAAAAACAGGAGTTGAAGCATCTTTTTTGCTTTTTCTTTCAAATTTCAAGCTCTGGGTTCAGTGCTTATTTTCTTTCCTGGTGTAAAGATTTTTTTAAAATCTTGTTCTTTACATGTGTGGCACAATAAATATGCTCCGGTGCCGAGGCTGCACTGTAAGACCCAGGGTGCAGGTACTGCAACAGGAATCTCAGTGTTAGCATTCCCTGCTCCCTTGCTCCCTTGCTCCCGTGCATGGTCCCCCTGAACTTGGAGATTATTTGCCAATTGGCCCAGCTGTTGATGGATGCTGGGACTGAGTTCATAGTACATATGTCACAAAAAAAGTGTGTAGGCTTTAGGCAGGCTTATTTAAGTCAATGTGAATGCACTACCCCTATTGTAAGACACAGACCAGAGGAGAAGGGAATTTGTACGGATGTTACTGGACGAAATGCTGTACCAGCTCATACTCCGGTAAATAATTTCTTTGTAGAGCATTGAAGTAGGTTGTATTGTAAACCAACGAGCCTTGGAGGCTACACTATTAAAAAGTGTGTACTTAAATATATATTTCTGAATAGAAGGTAGAGGAAAACAAATTTGTAATATTTTAATAAGTCAACAGATTGAGGCTAGAGAACTACTCTAGAATTACCGAAAATAATTACTCCTATTATTTGTGTATTTATGTATGTATATATGTATGTATTATTATGGAAATGATGAGCTCTCCCATTCTTCTTGTTTCTTGTTATAAGAAGAAATATTTTGTTTAAATAGTTCCTAACTGGTTTATTTGTTGGTTTTTTAGTCTGAGTTACTGAATCAAAGAGAGATGCTTAAAAGTGCTCAAGTATGTGATACTGAAAGTTAGCTTCTCTTTCCTGCAGTCCTTTATTCTACGCTTTTCCACAGTCTTTTTTGCCTTTTTTTTCAAACTTCTGAAGTGGAGGTCTTCTCCAGCGCATTTGTTTGCAGCGCTCTGTAAGGCAGTTCAGTAATCACTGTGATATTAATTTACGAAAATGTTGAAACAAAATCTGCTTTCAAAAATGCACGTAGGGCCTTTGCATAAGGGCGACACTGGTGACATGCTTCCTTTTCTCAGTGCTGCTTCTCTGGAGAATTTCCTGCTGGGCCGGCTTACATGCAATAATTTATTATTGCTTCATATTGTGAACCACCAGTTCTGTTTCTGTAGCGCAGAGATCTGTTCCAAACATGGAAATGAGAGAAGTGCCTAGGTACTGAAAAGCAAAGCCTGCCCATTCCTCAGTTGTTGGCCTTTCCCTGCTTCCCTCTCCACTTCACTATTTATTCCCTCTTACTAAGTAACGATCCTTTTGTTCCTGTGCTGCGCAACAACATCTGGAAGCCAAAATATTTGACCTTTTGAATGTTTGTTGTCACCTTTTTATGTGTCTGTCAGCACTGTGAACCTTTAAAGCCTGGCCCGGAGCCTCCTGAGGTCAGTAGAAGAGTTCCCGTTGTCTCTGGCACATTTTGCATGGTGTCCTGAGAACAGTCAGTACCTCACCCTTTCTACTACTCTGTTTGTCGCAGCTTGCTGTGTACTATGGACTGAATTCTAAACAATATCAAGTATTTCCTTCACCACCAGTGTGTAATCTAATAATTTTGTTTTAAAGTGGTTTTCATGCAATTTTCTATTGAGTTGAATGTTGCCGTGCATATTGAAGAACATCACAACTTGTAGCAGAAAAGAACCTTTAATCAAGTCTTTGATTTCTTTTGTACTAAAAAAGAATCTTGGTATTTTAAAAGAAATTCTGCATCATGTTTTTACCCTACATGTATAGGATTAATACAAATACTTGAAATTCTCAAACGGTGTTTTGACATGTATGGATCACCAAATACAGTGAGTTGGGTCTATGGTGATGCTAAGTGCCAGTCTGGGTTTGGTGGTAATTAAAAAAAAAAAGGAAAAATGCGCATAAAGCAACAATGGATAGAATATATGTGGTTTCCACACATCATTAGAAGGTAAACAGTGCAACCTTATGAGGTGGTGATGAAGCTGTGAGGGTCACAGTCGTATGCTGTCAGCCATAGAGGCAGAGCTGTATGAGAGTGAAGAAGTATAACGTGTTGTACCATTTGAGGAACAGGTACAAATTTCTATGTGGTCTCTTTAAGGTTTTAAATTAAAAAAAATGGTACCTTCAAAATTTCACAGAATATTTATAATTTCTTCCTTTGCTGCATAATGGAATTAAACACACAAAAGCACACACAAAACCCCCCACCTATATATACATATATTTTACATAATGTTGATATGAAATGGGTAATATTTCTTACATTTGATGTAGTCAAGGCTCTCCCACCAGAGGTAGCAGCAGTGGCTCCGCTTCCAGCTATCAGCCTCAGGAAAGGTTAGTGAGGTCTACTAAAGTGCTTAAAAAACCCTGCCAAACAGCCAAGATTCTTCTTTGTCTCTTTCAGACTCTTTCCTCTCCTGACCTTTAGTGAAAACTTTTCTTTAAACTTTTAAAATAGATTTTGAGTCCTTTAACCCCCTTATCCAAGTGTTATCTGTGATGTGATATCAAAACTCTAGGAGCTGTGCTATTCCTGACCACAGCGCTCTCCTAGTAACAGTACTATTTTTATTGATATTTTTACTAGTAAGCCTTGATGCTTTTGTTCTGTAATACTAATACCATTAGTGGTGCTATAAATGTAATGACAAAGCCAGTAAACCGCAATTATATAGTCCTTTTTTCAGATGGTTTCCCAGAACTCAGGTCAGTCCTGCTTGTTAATGAAATGTTGAACTAGAAGGAAGATCAGGAGATTTGCTGCCAAAGTCAATTTAAATTTGCTGCTTCAGTGTAACTCAGTGTCCTGGTTTTGGCTGGGATAGAGTTAATTAATTTTCTTTCTAGTAGCTGGTACAGTGCTGTGTTTTGGATTTAGTACGAGGATAATGTTGATAACACACTGATGTTTTAGTTGTTGCTAAGTAGTGCTTGCACTAGTCAGGGACTTTTCAGCTTCTCATGCTCTGCCAGCTGAGGAGTCTGGAGATGCACAAGAAGCTAGGAGGGGGCACAGCCAGGACAGCTCACCCAAACTGGCCAAAGGAATATCCCGTACCATATGATGTCACACTTAGTATATAAACTAGGGGAAAGCTGGCTGGGGGACCACTGCTCGGGGACTGCCTGGGCATCAGTTGGAGGAGGGTGAGCAATTGCATTGAGCACCACTTACTTTGTATATTTATTTATCATTACTTTTATTATTATTTTCCCTTTCTTTTCTGTCCTGTTAAACTGTCTTTATCTCAACCCACGAATCTTACTTCTTTGTTTTTTCCCGATTCTCTGCCCCATCCCACTGGGTGGGGAACGAGCGAACAGCTGTGTGGTGGTTAGCTGCCTTCCAGGTTAAACCATGACACTTAGCTATTGTACAGTCAGATGTCAAGAGCTGGTACCTTAAAGGACATGTTTATGGGACATACTGCATCGTAAAAGATGCCCCAGCTGTAGGAGCGGGTCAGTACATCTTCTTTCACCTTCCTCTCCTCTCTTCTACATAATCTGAGCCTGTCACCATTCATGCCATGCTGTGAGTGAGCAGGGAGGACCTCTTGCTGAATTCAGTTAGCAGCTTCCATGCTAAATTTTCAGTAGTCGCCATTAGTGGTCAGCCTCTGGGTGTGATGGAAGCAAGGTCAAAGGGGCTAGTGAGGAACGGGTGTAAAAGTTGCCTGTATATTAATGACAGGAACCTCAGAAACAAGCAAAAGGAGTTGAAGATGTTTAGTCTTGATTTTACCTACTTCACTACTGGGTTACATTTTATGACTAGAACATTAAAATCAATACTTCCAGCTTGAAAGATGGACTGGGAAAAACAGAGTGGTTCCCAGCTGTGCAATATCTAAAAAATCTAAAGGAAAAGTATGATCCTAAGCACATAGGTTGTACAGGACCTCTGGAGATCATTTCGTCCAACCTCCTTTTTAAAGCAGGACTGTTTCCAGCACTACGTCACATCAGCCATGGCTTTGTCTGCCCGAGTCTAGAAAACCTTCAGGGACAAGAGTTTGCGCAGCCTCTCTAGGTGACCTCAGGGAGTGGTGGAGCTGCTAGCCTGCCTTCGTTCACCAGCAAAATGGAACATAGTTAATTCAAGTTCTGTCTGCAGAGACATATAGATTAACTGTGGAATTAATTTGCTTAGCAGGATTTTGTGTAAGTAGGCCTCCTCTCTTTTCCTGCAGGGCTGCAGTTTTGGTTGCTCTTCTGCTTTGCTTTAGTGTGCTTGACTTCTGGTAAGACTTGCCTCACAAGCACATGATATTCTGATTAATTTTATTAAATATGCACCCCAACAGATCTTAAAAATAGCTGTAAAATGAGTTTAGAATTGATCAGAAGGACCAAAACTAGTAGCATTTTTAGGACTCTACTTTTAGTGACGTTATTAAATATTTTTTTCAACAGTCTGTGTGATTTTGCAGGTTTGCAGGTGACAAATTGTTTGTAGCAAATGACTAATCTTCTAGAATACATAAAATCACCTACTGGAATGGCTGCAGTAAAAATGAAATGTTTTATTACAAATAGCAGCTGAGGAGAATATCTTACCTTCTTACACTTCTTACCTTAAGCTGTGCTCCCTAAGTCGTTGCTGGGCAGGTGAGGGTGCCTCCAGAGGGCCATTCAGTGTCGTGACAAGGTAGGAGTTGGACTCCTACCTGTTGAGAGCCTGATGAACATGCTCCACCTCTGTCTTTCTATGGGTACTACTCGTTTTATACTATTACATTTCATCCTGCTGCTTTTACTATGGTCCTTCGTGTTGCCCACTTGTTCCACAATGATATTGTGAATCTCCTGCTAGCAATGTTTTCTGACCGGGTGGCGAGCCCTTACACCTCACTGGTTCAGCTGCCCAAGTCAGAACGGTGGTTGTGCTAGTCAATAGAAAGCGACGAGATCCTCCAGACAGTGACTCAGCGTAGTGGGATGACTGGAGAAGCCTAAATTGGGCTGTTGTTCTGACTCATCCTTCACAGGAGCCTCTTTCTCTCAATTTAAAACAGAAGGAGCCTTAGCAGGTGGAAGCTAGGTGATATATTCCCTTCGGTGTCTGTCAGCAACTTTCATTAATGCATAAAACACCCCTGTGCTGCAAGACCAGTCATGAAAAGAAGACCAAAACAACACAAAGAGGGTCAAAAAGTGTGGAGAAGGCAAGCAGATTGGGAGATTATCCTGAAAATTCTGAAATGCCCATGGTGGTTCACTGTCAATAGCCAGCTCAGAGTGCGCCTGGCAGAGCCGTGGCTACGCGGACTAATAGATGCTGGGATGAATGGAAAGGGAAGCATCAGGTAGAAGTCAGGAAACTGGTTTTACCTTGGTACACTGAGCTTTTAAAAGTTCATTAGAGGCCCATGTTTAATTCTGGAATCCACATTTATTGGTGGAAATGCAGAGTATGTACAGCCTGAACATTGGTCAAGGGACCTTAAGAGAAGATGAAAGTGGGACAGCAGCCAAGGGATCAGGTAGGGGATGGACAGTTCAGACTCATGAAAGTGCATAACTAGATCTGGCAGCTAGGAGTGAGGGTAAAAATAAGTCAGTGGTCATTAATTATTTGGATGCATTGTATAAGGAGGTTGTAAATTCATGAGTCTGAACTGTCCATCCCCTACAACATATTCCAGTGAAATTTCTAAAGCCTCTGTCCCAGAAAATCAGAGGAAATCATCACATCACAACATATGGCCTTAACTTTAAGGAACTTTAAAGGATGAACTTTAAGTATGACAACAATGTTTTTGTCAGTTGCTAGAGTATTATTAACACTGTTGTTTATACTTTGCCTTTACTATTTGAAAGCTAGTCAGTGCATGCAAATGTCAGAGTGCTCCGAGCAACTTCCCTGATCGTTTGTTTGAGGAGACGCTATCCCGTGCTTGGCTTTGAAACTTGGCAAGCGTGTCTGATCTGGGAGAGGGGTTGGACGTAGAGCTTCAGTGATGAAATCCAGCTGATGTTCAAAGAGAAAGTCTACTCCCAGAATGCTCATAGGAGGCCACTGTGAAAAAAGACACCATGAATATTGCTAAAAAAGCAATGAAAGTCGTGTGTTATAAATTTATGTGTTTTTCCCTCTTGTGCAAGTAAATAATACAGGCAAGATCGGAAGTATGGACTTTCACAGCAGTATTTGCCAGCTTTCTCTCTTCTGTCTTCCTGATGCTCACGTGCCTGAGAAGGTAAATCAGGTCTATCTGTATTCCTGGGAAGTCTGGACCCGAAATCCTTACTGGGGCAAAACTCTTGCCAAGTTATAGGACTGAATCCTTAACTGACCGTGCTGAAAACGACATTCACATCATGTCTTCAGCAGAAAGTGAATCCCATCATGGGCTTGTCGCTCCTGTTACCCTCTTGCTAACTTTGGAGATAGATTCCTTATCTTGGCCCATTTCTGGGCAGGTGGAGGTCTTCACCTCCTTCTGTCAGAGTTGTCAGCGGGGTTTGGGAGGAGCCTGCAGGTCTGCAGGAAATACTGAGCCCACACTGCCACGCTTGCATCCTTCCTCCTGCAGATGAGGAGCAGAGGTGTTCACTGCGGCAGTGAGCAGGGCGGGTGGTCAGGCTGTCTGTGGGATGGAGCGGACATCAGCTTGATGTGTGGTCAGAGTCCACGGGGAGGTCTGCTGCTCTTCTGTGGGGAGTTCACCTACAATATTAAATACAATTAAATCACCTGTTAAGGCTTCGGTAGCAGGGAGGAACAAAGATAAGTGCAGGCAATTTGGCTTGCACTGAGCAGTTGGATCAGTGTTCACCAGGACTTTTCCTTGTGCCAGAACGGTGAGTTGCAGGTCAGGTGGGAGGTGGATCCCCCCAGTGTACAGCAGAGCTTTGGTGGTGAGCACCAGCATTTTGTGTGCAGCTATTCCTTTCTGTGGTAGTAAACATTTTGATTATTCAAAAGGCACCACAAAAAGCTGACACAGAAAAATGTTTCTCTGCAGCTTGCCCTAGATTTGGAAACTTAATAATTTTGTTCACAGTTCTGGCTAATACTAGGTAGAAGGAATAGAAGTTATACATTATATAAAAAATAACAATCAATCGGAGGAGAGGGAGTACAATAAAATCATTCATTTACTTCAGCTGGAGAGGGAATTCTCACCTGGTTATCAGTGTGTCTAAAGGTCACAAAGGGTATGAGCAGAGAAGAGCTATTGTTCTTTGTGCCAGGCTCATTTGTTCCTTTAATAAATGCCCCATTGCAATGAAAGCTGAAGTCCTTAAGGGTAAAACGAGGATATGTAGATATGACACAATCTGATCATACAGTGTCACCAGTGTGATATCAGAGGCAATGGTGGGGGGAGTGGTAATTAAAATACTTACTTTTATATGCTATTTTTATATGCTTTCTTTAGCTACTCTATTTCCTTATCGCAGTTAGTTTTACATACTTGGTTTTTTTAATGCCCTAATTCTTAACACTGTAGTTTAATTCTTTCATTGTTTAAAGGTTTTACCAGCTTCTGAGGTTCTTTCAGGTAGCATCCCTATAGATTTATTCACTGAGAGGGTGTTCAGTCACTGGAGCAGGCTCCCCAGGGAAGTGGTCACGGCACTAAGCCTGTCAGAGTTCAGGGAGCATCTGGGCAATGCTCTTAGTCATATGATTTAATTTTAGGTAGTCCTGCGAGGAGCTGGGAGTTGGACTCGATGATCTTTATGGGTCCCTTCTAACTTGAGATATTCTATGATTCGATGATAGCTTTGGGAGTTATTTATACATAAAGTCTCCCATACAAAACACATCTGTGAGGTCTGCAGAAGCTGTTCAGCTATTGCAGTGATTTTCTCAGTGGAGAGATGAAGGAAATAGTTTCTTGTCTTTTTTTTTTTAAACACAATTTTTTGAAAATAATGGCACATAGAGTGCTCAGAGGCTGGTGCTGTCAGTGGAATTTTGGGGGTTTTGATCATGGGGAGGTTTACATGGCACCGGGCCTGCTGGCAACAGATGGAGTTCAGCTATCTCAACGGGGAAAAGGATTCTGGCTCATGAGTTGGTGAGGCTCATCGAGAGGGCTTTAAACTAGGCTCGAAGGGGGAAGGGGATATAACCAGGCTCACTAGAGAGGAGCCAAGGGGTGGCAGGCCAGGGTCGGGGGTGAAATCGATAGCCTGGCTCAAGTGCATCTACGCCAATGCACGCAGCATGGGCAACGAACAGGAGGAGCTGGAAGCCATGGTGCAGCAGGATAGCTATGACTTAGTTGCCATCACGGGAACATGGTGGGATGACTCTCATGCCTGGAGTGCTGCAATGGATGGCTATAAGCTCT
>WAAD01023704.1:51314-76164 GCA_013389945.1 Fregata magnificens | reverse complement strand
GAGGTCTTTTCCAACCTTAATGATTTGATGATTCTGTGATTCTCAGGTCTCAAATGGAGGCCTTGAAGTTAGTTGTAGCATCTTATACACTGTTGTGGTCAAATAGCAAGTGGAAAGAAAGGAACTCATAAGCTTTGAGGGAGTTAAACAAATTCTTCCATCTGTGAGCAGCCAGGGGACTTTTTGGCTTCAGTCTTGAGGGCCAATGCAATTTCTGTAAACCATAAAAAAAGACTTGTTGAGAAAGTTATGATATATCTTTTTGACAGATAGAGAGGAGGAAAAGTGATTTCTGCATGAGTGAGATATGTATATCCGAATGAGATTCAGATATATATGAATGACATTTTGCATATGAGGTATGAGTTTTAGCAGTGGCCTTGGCAGTGTTAGGTTTATGGTTGGACTCGATGGTCTTAACAGTCTTTTCCAACCTAAATGATGCTATGATTCTATGATTCTAAAAAGTCTTGATTGAGCCATAATGGTGAACTACCTGATACTGAGTTAGTATGCTATGCTGGTCTTCATGGTAGAAGACGGAAATAGTGTCTATGACGGGATACTGGTCACTGATACAGTAACAATAAAAAGGTATTCTGTATTATTTTCTGTGAAGTACTTAGTGCCAGTGAAATCAGGTGAATTTGTGTGGGTAATATTTAAAAGGTTTAAAGTTTTCAATCAACTGGGTTGTAGCCAGAACTCGGCAGAGTCCTTCCACGTGTCTAGAGGAGAATTTCATGTGAGAGAGTCTTCCCACAAATGCTTGGGAGAAACTTCAATGCATAAATCCGTTAGTTACTGTGTCATCACCCTGTACTGTTATTTCAAGGGTAATTGCCATTTGACTAGTAAGTATTTCCTTTTCTATCAGACATTCTGTAACCCTGACTTCTGTGCACTTTTTGTTAATAATTTTCTCCACTTCAGCCAATTGTCTGCAGTTCTTCTTAGAAAGGAAAGAAGGTAAGAAGTAAAATCACCATTCCTTCATATAACCTATGACTTTTATGCCACTAGATAACTACCAGAAAGCTGATTTTCCTGGATGTGATATACAGTCAGAGTCTGCTGCAAGTGGACGCTGGGTTGACTGTCAGGCATTGGCTGTGCCCTCTGAGAAAGGAAGGATGCAGTGTGTTGTTCAGCTGTTTGAAAGAAGTGGAGGAAATTTAATTCAGTCACTCCCACATGGCTTTTCTGTGATCATCCCAAATGGCTTATGGCTAAATTGCTGTGGGAATTACTGGAATTCTCTGTGAGTCTGGTGCCAAACTGAGAGTATTTGCTCCCCTCGACAATACAAGGAAGGAGCTTTTCAACTGAGAATCCATCAGAAAAGTATTCTGTAGTTTTGAGACAAATAAGAGAAAAGCAGACATCACTTGGAAGAAGTCAGAGACATGTTCAGGCTATTGGTGCATAGCACAGCCCCAGATGATCAAGTCCAAGGCCATTTCACTCAGTGCTGGAACTGGAGACCATTACACACAGGAAAGTTAACTTGGCAAAAAAATGGTCCTGTGGATATGGCATGATAGGAAATAAACGTTCATAGTGTATGAACTCTTTGTTGGTGATCCAGGATACTTTCAGTGCTAGTCCGTAGATACTGAAATGAAGACTTTCAGTATCTATGTAATTTCATTTTATTCACTGTAGAGGGATTGAGGAATGATCTTGTGGTTAAAGCACAGACCTGGGACAGAGGAAATCTGGGCTGAAGCCAGACCACATTTGAAAACTTCAGAAAATAATTCCAAGTACTTACATCAGGCACCCAGAAACAGAGGTATCCCAAATTAACTATCTGTTTTCTAACTGTTAATTTAACTTCTCTTTACCTCATTTTTCCCTATCCAATGTAAATGAGTTTAGTAATAAGGAGTATAATTTACTTCCTTTGTAAAAAGTTGCTTGTCTGTGGAAAAGAGATGATAATACTCTCTGCATACTACCCCATAATAATACTAAGTGTTTTGCTACTTATTTGTTATCCATTGCATCTGTAAGGTATGCTGAGATGCAGCAGGAACACTCTAACCAAATGCCTATTTTCACAATATAGAATTTTACAAAAATATTTTGAAGTATTTGGAATAAGTATTTTCTTTTCTTCAAATTTCAGATTTTTGAACATTTCTGCTGACACAAAAACCTTCTGTATTTGATGTTAGTTTTAACCTTATTAAGGTAACTTTGGCCTTGCTGTTGTAACGTCTTGGCTTCTGCCACATTACAAATGTTGAATGTTAAACAGAATTGATGGGGGGTGTTCTTACTAATTGCCACTTGTGAAAAGATAATTATATTCTCTGTCTTGGATAATATGCTGTGGCATTTGGGACTAGCTAAGCATGACCTACCTGACCTTTCCTGTTGTCAGTTTTGGAGTGAGTGGTGTGGAAAAACAAAGGCTAGTTGAGACTAGAAAAAGTGATTGCAGGTCTTCAGCCTACCATAATTCATTTGGAGGAAATATGTTTAAAGTCAACTCTATCAATAAAAAATGATGGTATATGTTACTAGGAGTGACTGGGAGATGTTAGCATTGAAAGCAGTTCTATTTTATTTTGTGGTACAGTTCCAGTCTTTTTGAAGTCCAAATACACAAAATTTATATGCCGATGTTGCACAAAATTTTTGTCAACAAAATACTACTAAGGGAAAAATTTGCTGCCAACCTGTACTGTGCCCTGGTAAACAAGGACTCAGAGCAGGTGAAAAACTTTATTTTTCACAGAACACTTACCTGGTGAAAAACGACACTTCATTAAAGCTAAAATGTCCCATCAATTCTGTGGACTGTTTTCCTCAGGTCTAGGATGACTCTACAAACACAGGTGGACTGATTCAGAGTTTTAAGCCCTCACAAGCAACACTAGTCACTCTAGTTCAAGTCCCCATTTGTTTTCTGGAACGTCTGTGAGCCTGGTCTCCCACATCACATGCACGTACCTATTACCAAGTCTTCCTGGGGCTTCCCTTTCATTGTTTCCTCCAAGAAATTCTGAAAAGCTTTGCTTTCCTTCTTTGTAGCAAAGAAAACACATTTGAAGCTTTGATATGTTATATGAAACAGAAGTGCTATTTTCTGCTCCTCCATACTTTGAAAATTCTTGTTCTGCTTCCAAGGTGCCCTGTCACTTCTGCAACCTTGATTGTGACACTTGAAGTCTAAAGAACTAAAGGACTTTAGTGGTCCATGTAAAAACTAGGGAGAATGCAGTCCTCTATTTGTAAACTGGGGAGAGCGCCCCTTTCCCTCTTCTCCTTTTTATTTGTCCTGTTGGTTTGTTTGTTTGTTTTTACATTTTTGACACTTACTAACATTGGGCAACCCACTTAAGTGAGAGTCTGATCTCCTTTAACATTCAACATGCTATTATTGTTGTGCAAATAATTAACAAGATGCAGAAAACATTATTACAAAACTGCAGGGGAGCACAAACAAGAGCAAAAATAAAAATTAAATTGCTAGGTATTTGTTACCATATCTTCACAACATTTTTTCATGTACTGTAGGAGGAAAGAAGATAAAGAGAATTTTGCATTCATCCGCTGGATTTTTGTTATAGACTTTGGCACTTTTCTTAGTGCCTTGCAAGTTTATGGTCCATTTACTTTTGATTAATTTCTGAACTGTTCTACTTGTTGCTCTACAGTTTTGTTATTAGACTTCAGGCAAAGCTTCACTGCTTACACTTCAGCACGTTAGCCCTGTTTAATTCTTTCTTTCTTAAAGCTCTGCAGATCTACCACCACTGCTTTTCTTTACCTTTCTCTGCAGTCCTCACTGACAATTAGCATATGCTTATTCTGTATTTTTGCTAAGTTACAGTAAAAATCCACAAAGCTCTGGAATGAAGGGAACTTAAAATCATGCCTGTTATAGGCAGAAAGTGCTAGTATTTTCTGACAAACAATTTTTTGACAGGATCCTGACATCTCCCCCTATATAATTAAACAGTTCTAGATTTCATCCCTTCATAAACCATCACATTCCTGAAAACCAAGCTCACCAAAGACATGAGTCAGCAATTTCTTCATTCACTCTGCTCTTACTGCTCTTTCTAGAGCAATGACTATTTCCAGCTGTGCATTGCTTGCCTCTGAGTTAAATGTGGGTGGCAGCATATACCATTGCTGACTGGTTTATGAGCCCAAGCCAACGCTAAAGGAAACCACTTCAAACAATGCTACCACAACAACTAAGTGATATCAGATGGACATTGACTCAAATTTGGCCTATTTCGAAACAGTTCCCAAAAATGCAACCCTTTTCCAGATCTAACTGTGGTGTTCTTTTGTACAGCTAAATTGGGTAATTACGGGGGACATGTATCTTCATAGCTATATTCAACCAAAGGCTTTTCTTGCCTTTATTTTAACAGAAGAAGAATATGTGAGGAGCACAAGGCCCTGATCCCCTGGCTGATGAATATGCTCTGTTCATTCTCGTATCCACATGAGAGGAGGGAATGATGCCTGTCAGGATCCAGCACTGAAGGCACGTGGACTATGGACAAGATCACTGTGTTGATCACTGCAGACTCTCAGTGAATATGAAACAGTAATAACGAGTCAGGTCCTGCCATATAAGCCAGACAAAAAGTTCCCACTAATGGTAAAAGCTGAGTAAAATCTTGAACTCTCACCCAACCAGTTTGCCTCCTCTTCATTTTGGCTTAAGAAATCTCATATCCTAGGATGCACATCTAAAATGATGTACAACTTTACTAAGTCAAAATAGACACGCTTTGAAGCTTCTTTACCATCTTCCAAGTCCTCAGGCCTTTCCAAAGGGTGTTCTGGGAAAGAATTAGGTGCCAGAGTTGGACCACCTGCTTTGGCACCAGAACAGCAACCTACTTGTCCCTGCCCAAATATATGAACAAGGCAGGAAGCAGTCTGGGAGTCTGAATTCTAGTTTTGTAAAGGCATATCTCTGCTTGCCTGAGCTCATCATCACCGTTCAAGACATTTTTTTCACACAGCCCTTCTTCAAATGTTTCCTATCGACTGTATGGTGCTAGGCACTTACCTCTGGTCAGATGGTTCAAACAGAAGTTAGATGCCTCTTTCAGTCATTTGAATTATACTTCCCCAGCCAGCAGCTCCAGATATCATGAAATCTAAACCCCCATATCTTGAAATCTATCCCCCGCCTTTTCTTATCCCATCTTCCAGCTTTGGCCATGCTCCATATATTTGTGTATTAGGAAAAGGTGCAGGGACATTGGGAGCAGAACAAAGTAAGTGACACTGAATGGCCTTCACATACATTATTAATAGTAGAATGCATTGGAAATAAAATCACTAGTAACTGAGTCAATAGGAATGAGATACAGAGGGAGAGAAAAAGTATAAGTAGGAGGAGCGAAGAGGAGAGCATAGATGGGAAAGACTCGGGAGAAACAGCAGAGAAAGGAAAGGACACAGAAAGATGAGCAAACAGAATGGAAAAAAAAGCAAGAAATGAGAATCATACAACAATATGCATAAAATAAGGCAAAGTCAGGCTAAGAAAAAAATGTCACAACTGAGCCTGAGCTGAGCTCTTTTGAAAGTCTGCCGCCTCGTAAATTTAGCTCTGAGCTCTCTCTATAGTTTCAACCCACTTGTCTGAAGTGAAATGCTCTCCTAATATTGTAGAGTACTTCATAGAGATAGATGCAAAACCGTTTATTGGAATATTTGTGACTGTTCACTTTGTCCAGGTTCACTCCCCTCTCCTTATTTCCCCATGAACTTTAAAACAATGGCACAATCACATTTTAGCAGCATCTGCACAAAATCCCAACGTTGGCTGAAGCAAACTAATCAAAAAATCTCATATGCCAATTCTAGCTCTTCCAGCAGGTATCTGATGCATTTCAAAGCATGATTTTTTTAGTATGCTTGAATCATGCTCAGAACATGATGAGCAGTTGTATCTCTCTTTTCAAAATACCATGAGAATATAAGCAAAGAGGCAGCTGACCCACTGCTACGCTGTGATTCTCTGTGCCCACTAAAGGTGCTGTTGTAATTTATAGCCCTCCTCGTTTCTATCTCCTCACAGTAATCTTAGCACTGCCATCTTGGAAAGTGATATATGTGAGTCAATTACTAACTGAGGTTACAAGGATAGCGGCACCTGAGAAAATGCTTTGTCTGAAGTGGGGAGGTAAGTGTCTTGAGACCTGACGAGAGAGCAAATTAAAAAAAATGAAAGAGAGAGAGAGAGAGAGGAAACAACAAAAAAACTGAGTTGTAAATGGAAAGAAATAATGTGGTTTAATAGTCTAGATTAGGACAGGTCTTTAGCCTTTCCCTGTGAATTTGCACAGTTAACCAATAACTATGTAAATTATTTCCTCCCCTAAAACCTGTGTTGACAATTGGTTGGACTTGGGTGGTGATTGATTTTGTTGCATACCACCTTGTTGGGCCTTAATTCAAGAGTCCATTCTCTTTCAAGAGATGGGCTAACCTCAGGTATTCTAAAGTCCCAGCGATTGATCTCAAAGATTTCACAACTTTTACCCTTTGCAAAAAGCAAATGAGGGATTCCAGTCCAGTTTGCTCATCCTTTTGGTCTCCATTTTAAAATGGAGGAATAGGGAACATCTGGACAAACATCTTGGGCTCTTTTTGTTATGATGGCTCAGGCCAAAGTTTGCATTTGAACAATGCCTTGTAGCATCCAGTCACAAGGCACAGAATGACTTAGGTCCTTAGAACTGAAAGATTTTGGAAAATTCCATACAAATGAGGCCCAGACATATAAGTCTTCAAGCAATTATGGTGTTTCTTTCCATTTAGCTTTGAATTAACATTTGTTTGAAATAAAAAAGAGCTTTATTTTTCCCCCAATCCTGTTTTTTTTCCCTGAGTTTTGAAGCCATTTTCTTTTTTGCATTTAGGAGACCAGATTCTGGCTGTTTAAGATTTTGTGAGAGGGCGCTATTGCTTCTTTTGATTTATTACCTTAACCCTATAGTAAACTTTTCCAAATTCAATCCAGATAAACATATATGTATAATCTGAAAAAATTTAAATGTTAACAGAAATAGCCTCACTCTAAATCAATAACAAAAAGGTCTCTGCAACATAGGTGTAAGGTTTTGTTATTATTTTTCTGTGTATGTGAATTAATTGGTCTCTGTACTCATAAGTCGGTGAAAAGGAATTTACCACGATTTTTATTCTTATTTCCTTTAAACAGCTAACTGGACTGACTACAAAACTCTCTCTAAAACTACTGCAGAATAGGTAGTAGCAAATAACGTCTTGTTGAAAGCAAGTTTCTGTTCTCAGCTTGTAAGGGTGGAGATGTTTTTGCTCAGTTCCCAGGGGTGAAATTCTGCCCCACTGAAGTTTTGCCATTAATTTCAGTTGGGCCAGAATTTCGCCCCAGGTCTGCAAAACTAGCTTCCAGATGTACAGTAAAATACCTGAGTTTTGGCCAGCTTTCCTCCTCTTTTTCCCAGCAGCATGCATAGAACAAATACATACAGAAAAGAAAACTTGTAGAAAGTCTCACAGACCTGAACACAATTTAAGCACAAAGGATTTAAAGAAATGTGAAGGGATTCTATATATACAGGAAAGGAAAGTTTTGTAAAGTTGCTTGAAGGATAGAGCACCAAGCAGACATTCAGGACATCTAAGTCTTCTCCCGGTTCTGCCAGTAGTGTATTTGGTGACTTTGGTCAAATCATTGCAGTTCACTGAGATGTTTTTCTTGCATAAAAAAGGGAGTAATAGTTGATTTCCTCTAGAAAATACTTAAAGAACTACTGAGTAATACCACTATATAATTTGGCTTTTTTTTTTTCTTCCTCATGTGAAAACTGGACATTCATAGTTCATTTTTGGCATTTTGCAACATGCAATTTAAAGAGTTCTCTTTACCATGCTTATAGTTAAAAAGTTATTTATTAGGTATCATCACGATGCATAGCAGAGATCCAATTCTATACAGTGGTCCACCCAAAGCATCCTTGAGAGATTCATCCCACAAATGTGGAGTTCTCCTATAATAAAATAAAGATACTCTCTGTGGAAAGAAAGATGTAGGGCACATGCCCACATCCCAGTATGCTGTGAAGAACCCATAAAGTGAAGAGGGCTCATACCCCACAGCTTTTAGCTGATTTTGTGTTTACTAGAATTTTTTCAACAGCTTGAAATGCAGTTTATAAGAAATATGAAAAAACCCACTTAAAAGCAGTTGTTCTGCTTTTTTTATCTGCAACAAAAGCAACTATTTAAAGTAGTAATATCTGGAATGTGAATGGAAGATTTCCTACCATTCTGCATTGTGCAATTACTTTTCTTTGGGATTTGACTTTGTTCATTTGATGGAATTTTATTTTTTAAAATGGTGCAACTTATTAACAGCAACCTGTTTTATGTGAAGGAAATAAATACATGAATTATGTCACCAAGAGAAGTGAATTAACAGAGTTTAAAGCCCAGAGGTACCATTAGACTATTTACCTAGAACTCTGGTATATTACAGGCCTTTAAATGTCACCTACTTACTCTTACACGAAAACTGTAATTTCTGCTTCTACTTCATCTTAGAGATGTATTCCAGAAAGACAATCTACCCATGCTGTCAGTGGGTTATTATACTGATAACAATCCTCCCTGTTAAATATTTGTCCTTTATTTCTTGTATTATGTGATGCCTTTCTTTCCTAGATCAAAGCTACTTTTTAGTACCCACTCTCTTCTCCCTGGAAAAGGCTTCGTACTTGTGATCTCTCCCATTCTTCTTGTGATCAGATAAACAGATCGAGACGTTTCAAGTCTCTCCATGGACAAAATTTTCATCATCTTCAAAACATTTTAAGCTTTCTTCTGAACAGTCTCCAGCTTTCCTACAACAATTAACAGATGTAGGGTGCCAGAAAAGTGTGCATCATCCTTCTGCAAAGGGTAGCAGAAGACTGTGCTGCACACAGGGCATGGTCACCTCTCTCTGCCGGCTCAGTACTCTTCACTGGCACACTAAAGATGGCATTAATCTATTTTGTCACAGAATATATGTCATGCTTGCACCCAATGTCCCCTAGATCCTTTTCAGACTCCTGATGCTTAGGAGCTTAGCTAGAATGTTGAACAAATGTAGCTCAAGTATCACACCAAAAACTACAGTTTCATGGCTACATATTTAACTTTATCCACCACACTCTAAGCAGAATAATGATAATGGTTACAATTATAGATATTATATCTATATATATATTATATAGATATATAGAGAGTTTATAATTTCTACTCCAGGAGAAATCGGGGGGAAAAAAAGCTATTTATTGTCACAACCCCATTAGTCTACTAGATTTTCTACAGGGTACATTTTCCAGAGTACCTAGATCTCTCTGAAAGATGTTAGGGTATTCTGGGACTGTTACAGAGGTTCAGAGGAATTTTCTGTAGCATCTCCTTCACTTAGTCTCTGCCAAATTCTCCTGGAATGCTAGCATTTTCCTGGTAGTTATTTGTGCTGCTTTAACCAGAAATGTATGGGGCATTCTTAGAACATGAGGGGCTGAGACACTAACTGGCGCTTGGGCCAACCCTTCAGTGGTCACTTGCCTCCTTTGCCTTCCTGCAACGTTTCCCCAGAAGAGTGCTCACCCAGGGGCCACCACAAGAGCTTTGCACCTGTACTCCACGAAAGGCATTTCCTTCAAAGAAAACATCAAAGATCTGAGAAACAACCATGAGAAACATTTCTCTGAGCATCCTTCTAACTATTATCTTGACACAACCGCTGTGTTCTGGGTACTTAACCCAGGAGATTAAATCTTTATGCGCCAGTGCAAAAAGATCGTATCCCTGTAATTTTTCATATATATAATTTCTCAGCTGCCGTAGTTTAAACCTGTCATATTTATGGCACAACTGTAATTTAGGTGAACACTTTAAAATGCCATTCTCAAAGGACAATTCTCTCGAACTACTACAACAAATGCCTTTCCTTGCAAGTATATTGGGTGGTGGAACTGATCATTGCAGTCAGTTATATTTCTAAGCCAGTGACTTCTTAATATTCTCTAAGAGAAAAATCATTAGAGAGTCCGTACCAATAAATTACAGTACAGTGTAATTGAAGTAGGAACAAAAAGTAAGACTCCATACTTAACTGCATTTGCTGCAGAAGTGAGTTAGACAGGAATAATTCACCTTGGATACCTAGAAAAAAATGGGCCGGAGGAGGTATATATAAAAATTGATTTAGCAGCTCCCAATCTGCTTTTGGTGATTGTGTACCTACTCTTCAAACTGTCTCTGCTTGTCCAGTGATAATCTAATCATTTCCATGTCTCCTATCAATCACTGCAGTATTTCCTGTATTGCCTACTGTTAAGATCTTTTCTGCACACTGAGGATCTTTGAACAGGCCACATTTTGGGGGTCTTCAAATTGCATTCAAGCCTGTGCTGTACTAACTGAAAGTAGTTGAGATGACTAACGCTGCTAAAGGCAGCTGACAAGAAGCCTGTGCTTAAATCTCACTAAATGCTGTGTGATTTAAGCATTTACTTATGTGCAGTGACAAACTGGGGCATTTATGTTCCTGTCAGCACTGAACTCTGTATTGAGCTGACTCTGCTCATCACTCCCTAGGACCATGGCGGTCAGGAAACCGCATAACTGAGCACCTTTAGGCACACTGAGAAACACAACCTCAAAAGTCAACTGCCGTTAGACGCTGAAGTGATGTGGGTAGCTACCAGGCAGCAAAATGCACTTCTGGAAGAATGCTGTTGGTTTATAGAATGTTTCTGGTTACCCTCTCGTAAGATCTTTAAAAAAACCTTGGAATTTCCAAGAATATAAGAGAATAAGGAAAGCATAGACAGTTTTGGAGCAGCAGAGAGGGTATACCACATCACACAAACCTCCACCACCATTGGCATTCTTGCTGTTGGCCTTGGATGGCAGCCCAAGAACTGAACAGGCAAACGAACCTGAACTCCTCCCTTTGACCCCCTCACCAGGCTTGGAGCCCATGTGGGGAGCAGAGTCAGGAAGGTCTCATTGACACTGTTGCTCAGGCTGCTTTTGTTTTCAAGGGGATAGCTCGGTCTCCAGGGTTGTTAAACTGGTGTCTGGATCTTCATACTTATCTAACTGAAGAGATCATCTTTCTGCACAGGCTTCTCTGTAGGGAGATTCCCTGAACCTCAGTTAAGTTCTTGTTCCTCTTCTGGTGGAGCTTTCCTCTCTACGTAGCCAGGTTAAGAGGCCTAGGCTCTGTAGACTCTCAGCTTAGACACCTAACTCACCAAAAGTCGAATCTTAACACAAAAGTGGATCTTCAAGGATTTGGATGGAAAGACAACTTAATTGTCATTTAGGCCACTAAAATCATTAAACTCTTCCTTACTGACAGCTGACAATTTTGTTTCAGGATGTGCTGCCATATTTTCTGTTTAAAAGATCATGGAGTCTGTGCAGAAACAGTATATATGGGCTTTACAAGGCAAGATTCAGGTTAGCATTTTCTGAGAGCAAAAATAAGGAGGAAACTAAACTCCAGCCACCAAATAGAAAAGCAGTGAACCACCATGGTAACTGTATGGCATGAGGTGTGGGTTGGAAATGGAGTGCCTGCCCGATACAATGCTAAGATCAGTACTAAAAAATAAATGATCTGTTTCTAACTTCCAACCATAAGCTTCAACTCTTCTACTAGAATGCATAGTTAAAAGGAAGACTGAAAAATAAATTAAATGTCCACAAGAGAGTGGAGTGTGTGTCTCATCTGTAGCAAACCTGACAAAAAAATGGCATCTACTCCTACAGATGGGCAGAATTCTTAGAAATATAAAAGTGTAGTTCACAGCAAAGGTTCTAAAGTTGCCAATCTCCATATGCTGTCCCCACATCTGCAATGAGAGTTGATCAAAACAGCTGTATTGGGCTTTCCACTGGCCTAAAAAGCACTCTTTCATACAAGACAACCTCCAAGGTAAAGGGAAAGAGCTTCTCCAGTTGGAAGGGCTAACAAAGACCTGTTCTTCAGAATGAGTCAGTATTCTCTATGAATTTTGTGTAGATTGTTATTCCAACGTGGCTTGTGCTGCACGCAGATTGTGAATGTTTCAGATGTGGGTGTGAAACTGGGACTGAGTTGTGTGACTAGTAATTAAGCTGTGCTGGTATAAGGGTTGCTGGACCTATGTTTTCTTTACTGAAGAAGCAGATGAGACAGCAGGGTTTACATCATTAGATCACGGTGCAGCAGTACACCCATCAGAGCATTCGTCTTGCGGTGAGGCAAAGGCATCACATCTTCAGCTCTCATAGATATGAATCCCTATCAGTGCTGATCAGCTTTTCTACGTGTGCATCATGTGCTTTGTTACCATCTAAAGCTTGCATTCATAACTTGCTAGGTCAGCAAGAATGCCTTCCTTTGAAGTGGACAACTGGGTCACAATTTCTTAGAAAGCGATATTTAGAATCCTCCTGGGATGCTTTTAAAAGAGATACCTGTAGATGTAATATGCCAGCATAATCTCTGAGAATATTGCGGAGCTAAAAAGCAAATATTCATATACAAAAAAAAAAAAAAAAAATCTGAAAAAATACTGTTGAGTCAGCAAAAAAGGATATCTTGGTAGTTTGTAACTGACCCACACCACCAAGTTCAACTTTGATTTTTAGTGGTAGCCTTAAAAGTGTGCAGTCTTATTTGTCTGCCTTCTGATTACATTAAGTACTAGCTTTCAAGACCTTCCTTTATTCCCTGTAGGACTGTTCAGAAAGATTCTCCTGAGATTCAGGAGACTGGGCTTTTGTATTACTCTTCTGCAAAATCAATGAATGATGATCGTAGCAAGTCAATTAGGATGAGAGTTTTTTCAGGTAGCTACCAAAGTTAGGCATTCAGTCTAAGCTAGTCACCCAAGCTCTATCCAGACTCAGTGGGGTAAGAAATGTAACTCCATAGAGTGATTCATTTCATCTATCTCGGATATTAAGATGGGATGAATCACAGTTTTGCAGATGTCCCTTGGTTTTCCTTGGAGTGTTCCTCAGTTTGATAGTTAGATATTGTCCAGCCATAGGAGCATGGAGGCCTATGTGAGTTATTCCTAAACTCACTGGAGCTTTGTGCCTCTGTGACTGAATCATTTCCATTACCTATTTAGTTTCTTCAGGCTACCTCAAGTATGACAGATATTCTCTATCTTCTTCATCTGTACATACCTCCCAGAAGATCTTGAACATACAAATATTGCAAAAGTTGTGATGCGCTCAGACACCTAGCACTGTAACCTCAGCTGTAGTTATACAGCCGTCACCATACAGCTATGGCAAAATAAAAAACAAAACCAAAAAACCCCCTAAACCAGAAAAAAAGACAGATTTAGACTGGCTAATCAAAACTAGCTCATTTAAGCTAAAGTGCCGTGGAAGGATGGAAGAAGTCTAAGGTGAAGAGTTGAAGTTTCTCTCCACTGGTGTTGAAATGCCAGTTACTAATTTGAAATAAATCCCTAATTCTTACATTTTATGGATATTCTACTGATCTTTGGTTAGACAGACAGAATATCTTACTTTATGCCGTTTCATCAATACTTTAGGTGTAAAGCATGATAATTACACAAATTTTTCAGAGAAAGAAAGATGCAAATACAGGTATGTATAAGAGAATAGATGAATGAGTGGCTACATATGAAAAAGCGAAAGGAAAAAACCTGGCATGTGTGGGCATGAGACCGTTGCAAAAGGAAAAACCTTGATCCTCTAAATTTCAGCCAACAGGCTCCAAATTGTGAGATTTTTTCTAATTTTAGTGGACTTCTGTGGTGGGTTGACCCTGGCTGGATGCCAGGTGCCCACCAAAGCCACTCTATCACTCCCCATCCTCAACTGGACAAGGGAGAGAAAATTTAATGAAAGGCTCGTGGGTCGAGATAAGAACAGGGAGATCACTCTGCAATTACCGTCACGGGCAAAATAGACTCGATCTGGGGAAATTAGTTTAAGTTATTTCCAATCAAAATCAGAGTAGGATAATGAGAAATAAAACCCAAATCTTAAAACACCTTCCCCCCACCCCTCCCTTCTTCCCAGGCTCAACTTTACGCCCTATTTCTCTACCTCCTCCCCCTGAGCAGCTCAGGGGGACGGGGAAAGGGGGGTGCAGTCAGTTCATCACATGTTGTCTCTGCCGCTCCTTCCTCCTCAGGGGGAGGACTCCTCACACTCTTCCCCCTGCTCCAGCGTGGGTTTCCCACGGGGTCACAGCCTCCTTCAGGGTCATCCGCCTGCTCCTGCGTGGGGTCCTCCATGGTCTGCAGGTGGATATCTGCTCCACCATGGACCTCCATGGGCTGCAAGGGGCCAGCCTGCCTCACCATGGTCTTCACCACGGGCTGCAGGGGAATGTCTGCTCCAGCACCTAGACCACCTCCTCCCCCTCCTTCTTCCCTGACCTTGGTGTCTGCAGGGTTGTTCCTCTCACATATTCTCACTCCTTTCTGGCTGCAGTTGCTGTTGCACAGCAACTTTTCCCCCTTCTTAAATACATTATTGCAGAGGTGCTACCACTGTTGCTGATGGGCTCAGCCTTGGCCAGTGGTGGGTCCGTCTTGGAGCCGGCTGGCAATGGCTCCATCAGACATGGGGGAAGCTTCTAGCAGCTTCTCACAGAAGCCACCCCTGTAGCCCCCCCATTACCAAAACCTTGCTATGCAAACCCAATACAAATTCCTTTTGTATTGTTGAGAAGCTTAATTATAGGCATTCAATTCTTCCAAACTTTGACAAATTTAACCCAAGATTTGGGTACTTTCTTTGTTCTGAATGAGCTACATATTCTACTCTCTCTTTACAGCTGTAGGATGCCTTGGATTTTGCTTAGGCAGCACAGGTGTAGCTGGGAGATTAATCTGGCCCAGAATGTTTTCCCACATTAACAATTCATTTGACATTTTAAATAAACCATACAAAGGCAACAGATTAATCAAGCCAGATATTGTAGATATGCCTGGAGCACAAAGGAAAACAACCCCACTGAGCTCAGAGCTGCGTTGCCTGAACTGTAAAGCAGGATTTCATTAAGTGTGTATGATTCAGACAAATTAGGAACTGAGTACAAAGGGAAAAATACCTAAAAATTATAATCATTCCTGCACACTAAATTAAGATGAAAAACAATAGATCTTTTTGACACATTGCTGACCATGTGAATTTCTATGTCTAGATGCTCAGACTATTTTGTGTCCACCAGAATCTGCCAATGTTTTTTGTTGATTTTTTCCCTCTCTCTTCTACCACATTGTCAAAGTCTTCCTTAGCCCACAGAGTTTAGGCACAATTCAGGACCCCTTGTAAAGCAAGCCTACTATGCAGTCACTAAATCACCAGGATTTCCATATGCCTGCATTTTGAAATGTACTCAGCTTTTTCAGATGTGGCCAAAAATGACATCCGCCAAGGATGCTGTTATTTTATACAACACTGAGAACAAAACTAGTAGTAACGTATGTTTTCCATTCCTAATTTAAGAACTTTGTAGTAACATAACTATGTATTAATATTTTTTAAATTTATTTTTCAAAATGCCATTACATTTTACCATTATAGCAGTTCAGATGAATGATGTTCTACTGAGTGTGGACTAATTTAGTTCAGGTCCCTATTCTGCTACAAAAGCTTTTTGACCTTGGGTAAGACATTTAGAAATCAGTAGGCTACAGATGCCTAAGTTCCATTGAAAATCCGGAACTTTTTATCCATCTGTGCTTCTGTTTCCTTTTTGTAAGATCAGGGATAATAACATATCTCTACTTCCCAAATATCCTGAAAAAGTTAACAATGAGCTATAAGAAATAATTAGCTTTTTTTTTTGTTTTCAAGCTAAACCAAAAAATTGGATTTTTTTCCTTTTGATTTTTTAAATGCTTCTTTTTCAGTGAAAACAATTAAACCCAGTCACAAATTATTTCAGTCGGAGATATCACACACAGAGATATTGTCTAGGGTCAGTAATGTGGGTCACTCCATTATTTCAGAGGAGAGCTATACTGAGAGCAAAGTGGTTAGGTAAGATGTTGTTCCTTGCATTTGTCCTATTTGGGTAATTAAATCTTTGATTTCTTTTTATTTCTCCTTTTTTAAAAAAGATACTAATTTTTTCCTTTTTTAAGGAGATTTATTTCTGGATAGTTTATAAATCTTTTTGGTCACTGAAGCTGTTTGAATCTAAAAGACTATTCCTGCTGTGAGTGGCATCCTTCTTTGGAAGAGATTGTGGGTTTTTTCCTTCTCTGAGAGCTGCAAGACTGCAGTTGCAAGTCTGCAAGTACAAACAGAAACCCTTGTTGCTTTTGCGGCCTCTTAGAGGAGATAGATAACCTAGATTTCAATTGCAGTGCCACAGAGCTGCCATACGCCTTACACTTCCAGATTTCACAGCATCCAGTAGCTGCGTATCTCACGGTGCAGATGTATTCCACTTCCACTGAAGGCACAACTCCATAAATGCATATGCAACTGCAGTTGCTAAGTCCAAGAAGATTTGCTATTGTAAAATAATTGAGGTTGAAACCCCATGCTGTATTCTCTTCATGAAGACTTTTAAGATACTTCAGATGAACTTAGAGTAATAAATTACCCTTTCAGCTGAAATGCAGGGCTGAAATCAGCCTTTGGGGTCTCTAAACCCAGTGTCCAAG
Source organism: Fregata magnificens (assembly GCA_013389945.1). NCBI lineage: Eukaryota > Metazoa > Chordata > Aves > Suliformes > Fregatidae > Fregata > Fregata magnificens. The sequence continues at coordinate 59,467 of WAAD01023704.1, read as the reverse complement.
CACCACAGGCAACAAAGCCAGCAGGTTACTTAGATCGGCGGAGCATTGGCTTCATGAACCCATTCAAAGCACCAGTTGCAAAACACTTCTAACACAAATAGAAGAGACTTCCCAATCTCTAAGGCAAATCAAACACCATAGAAATACAAAAACTCTGCCACTGTCTTGGCTTCTTAAAGTATAAACTTTTTTAGCTTACGGTAACTGTGATATTCTGGGGCTTCCTACCCATAGTAAGAGAAGATCTGGTGGCTTTTAACAGAGCATGTGATGTTGCAGGGTGGATGAAACCAAAAATCACTGCAATCTTTTGGAAAGGGTGTAAATTATGGTGGAATAATTAGTTATTTAATCACTACAGTCGGCATTGACTAGCAGCAGATCTCAATGATGCATCATAAAAGTAAAGCTGTTAATTTCAATATGACAATTTTTGTGCAAATGCTAATAAACACCACCAAAACTTACGGTTATTATTATTGTGGTTTTATTCAAGAGATAAGATATAATGAAGTAATAACACTGAGTCATTCACTTCAGACTTCTTCAGGCTCTAATAAAAAAGCATACTGCAGAATAACACATTTGAAAAGACTCCTACTGCTTCTACTTTTTGTCTTCTCACAGCCCTCTGGTGCAGTCTTGTTCTGAAGCAGTCGGCCACAGCAAGCAAAGGAGCTGCAGTCATCTGAGAAGAGGACACGCTGAGGGCAGATGGAGGTCAACTGTTATATTTTAGGAAGAGGTCTGAGCCACAGTGTTCAGATACTGATTCAATCTTCCCCAAATTACAGAGGTTTCCAGATCCAAAGTTTGGCTTCAGGCTCGATTCTTCTGATTTGGCATTTTTAAAAACAGAGAGTTTGGTACTCACAATGTATGTTAATCTTGTGGGAATACTTGGAGGAGAGCACATACAGACTGTTTGCAGTGCAACTGGTTTGTTTCCGCTCCTCCTACACCCACTTAGGAAACTTCGCTTAATGTTAACAGACTTAACATCCATTACTGAGTGTGAAACTGGAGTAAGTCGAGGGAGCAAGGACATGTGGTTATAAACATCTCCGCTTTTTCTTTCACCTTCAAGAGAAAACAACACCGTTTATCTGTGCTTCTTTTCTTTATGAGGCTGTACTTCAGGACCTCATTGTTTTTGGAAAGAACTGCTACTGTTGCTGAAGCTGAAAAGGTCTAGTCACAGTCAGTAACCATTTATGACCCCAAACACTTACTTCTCCAAAGTGTGTGTGTTGAAGGGCATCATGGATGCAAATACGTTTTTCCTTTAATGCACTCAGAAAGCATTCACAAGCCACTTTAAGAAAGATGGTCAATGATTAGAAAGTATGTGTCTTCCCCACCATTTTTTTAAACCTGAAGATCTCTGGACTACCTAGTTGATGTTCATTAGAAACGGTTCATTATCTTTGGCTGCCCCTTTCACCTTTCCATGTGACTTACCTCAGTCCACTCTTCGATGAGCTTACTGAAATAAACTATGTGTTGACTAACCCTGATGCAAACCATGTGGATTTGAAAAGAAGCAACTGAGACTAAAACTGGGCTTTAAAAAGGACCATTCAGTGATCTGACAGTGATGCTTGTTGATCTGAAGTTCTCAAAACTGGTTGCTGTTCTGAAAATCTGGAGAGTGTTGCTAGCATTATTGCTTGGGCAGAGCCTTTACCACAAAGGGCTGTTTGGAGATGAATGACAGTTAATGAGCTGTTCTGTGACTTCATTTTCACTATCTTTTATCAGCATTTCTATTGTTTGACACTAATACTCTGCCTGGAGGCTCACCTCGTGCTCATAACTAGATGCACTTCTGTTTCACCACCGCTTGCTAACATTTCAGGAGCACGGGTATCTCATGCTCCCTTGCTCTCAGCCTCTCACAAGCCACCAGCGTGCCTATATCTGCTGTCAGCAACAGGAGCAATATTTATCCGGTCTGCTTCACCACAGCACATCTTCTCCTCCACTCAAACCCCATCAAGTCCATTTCAGCCTGAGGGACTCCAATGCATTTTTTTTTTTGTTTATGCCAAACCTCTGATGCCTGTAGTCTAGAACGGGGCATACCGTAGTGTAACTAGAGCCCACTCTTCATTGTTAAGGTCCTACTGTACAAAAACAGCGCGAAAGGGAAAAGTAAGGATTATTGCCATAAGTTAGGATAATGTCACCACCAGCAACTGATGTCAAAGAGGCAACATATAGGTTCAAAGAAATTTCTTTCACTGCTTATAAATCTTGTGCCCCCAGGTGCTGCTGTCAGACAAGCCACCGCAGTTTGCCTCCACAACTGCCCAATGAATCTCATCTTGTTGTCCTCTAGAAACTGGGCTGAAACTCAACACCAAACAGAAACCACCAAATGTATTCTGGACTGGGAAAAATAACAGAATGACCATTTACGGTTTTGGTTCCCTGGAAACTATTTGTTAATTAAAAGGTAATAAGAATAAGAATCTGATATTTTAGTTGTACTATTGCTATTTTTTTTCTGTGTGGTGGTGGGGAAATCAGGGGAAGAGGTAGGGGTGGGTTAATAGAGAGCAGGCCTGATTTATGGAATTACTGAAAAAGACTTTCTCTTCTCACCAAGTACCTCAAGGGTCAAACCCTTCTCTGGGGTGTGTGCAGAAGGAGCCCAGGTTCTCTTCTCTCCTTCACCTGGGGGAAGTAAACCTGGACCTCTATAGCAAAACACAAGTCACCAGCCCTATATTAAGCACTGTTTGCAGTGTTTCCTCTTGACACTGGTCTGATTTCTAAGAATATTTACAACTGACTACACTGTGGCTTGAACTCAACGTGCTACCCTAGGTGAGGAATCACCTCTGTCACACTAACTAACTTAGTGTTTTGAACCAGTTGAACACCTCTCTGACAGGAGAGGAATTTCTCATGAAAGATGAGAAAGCAAGGCTAGGCTTCTCATGAGAGAGTAACCATTTTTAGAGTAACTGCCTTTCTGATCCAGGGCAGGGATTTGAGCTACAGTTTATGATTACTCACAATCTCATTAGCACATTTTAACAAGGTTCAGCCCCTCTTCTGAGATGTTGCAATTTATACAAATCCTCGGAGTTTCCATTCCAAAGCAAAATCTATTTTCATCTTTCCTGCACCACAGAAACAGCAAAACACACAAGTAGTTACTGAGGCTGTGGCTTTCAGCAGAAACGAACAGCTGAGAAATAGTAACTTTTAAAAAGATGCTAACATGACCTCACTTTCTTCAGTTTCCCAGGTGAATCTTCTTCCCCACTGGCTATCACATACTACAAAACAAAGACATTTTTTCCTTTTTTTTTAGGAGCTATTTCATTACAGCCCTGAGACACTGAGACAGAGATGAAGAAAAAAAGCACAACCCTTCTCATCTGACAATTAGGATATATATGAGAAGTGCAATCCTTAAATTTCAGGCTTTTCTCCAGTGAATAATTAATAATACAAAGCATCTACAGAGGGAAGTGTGCCAGTTTGCATATAAAATTTCATAGACTTGACTTTTGATTCCAATGCATGACTGATATTTTTTTCCTTCCCCAAAAAGAGCTTTTTTTCTTTTTTTTTTAGTGAGAGGATTCCTGGATTTTTTTTGGCCAGTACTAATGTATGCATTGCTCTGCTGGAATCCTCATTCTGCCTCTTCACATGATTTGCAGAGGATGCAAACTGAGCTGAATAAACTCAGTTGATATTGTTGCTGAAACACAGTTTGAAACACTAGAAGCTAGAGATATTGGCAGGAAAATGTCAAGCATTACATTGTGGGGTTGTTAGGCACTTACTTGTAAACCAGGATATCCAATAAAATATTAAAAAATATCTCTAAATATTTTAAAGAGCAGTCATACTCTGAAAGGTGACTGTAAAATGGCTTTATAGGCACTGTATTTATATTCTCTCACAAATTTGCTTATTCTGTCTCAAAGTACAGCATACTATATACACCCACTTTAGAAGCTGCAAACTTCTCCAACTTCTACAGAGCCCACTTGCACATCTAAAAAGAGAGCTGTGAGACAAGATTTTTCTTCTTGGCTGAGACCTCAGCAGGAGAAAGGAGAGGGGTGATACAACCTCCTGGGTCTCAGCTCTGGCAGCCTGGACGTGCGAGGACAGCACATGCCTGAGTGCAGAAAGGAGACACTCGAGGGAATCAGTATAACTAGCAGGGCACGGTGCCCAAGCTAATCAGCCTGAAGGCTGTCCTGCTTTCTGGGCTTGAAATCATGTCCCAGAAGAGCACTGGACCATGCCCCATTGAGGTACTAACCTGTGAGGAGCTTGGGCAGAGATTTCGTGACCTCACACCTGGTGAATATGGACCCACTGCTACATTGGCAGGGCACATTAGTGGAGATAAGCAATGCTGTTCTGGTACAGTCACAGTCACTGTGGACATACATGGATTGTATGCGCACAAAGAAATGGACGCACATCACCTTCACATCCAGTGAATTATTTTCCCCATGTATGACCCTTTCATTGTCATTTTAGCTTGTAGCAGTTCTTGGACAAGCATGTTCCTAAATTAAGCATGTGGACTCTGGGATTGCACTGCAGCAAGCAGGGAGCTTGAATTTACAATTTAACATTTACATAATTAAGGGACCAGTTTTTAAATGCATTTGTAGTTGTACCTGTATATATAGGTGTACCTGCATATGTAGAAATATGTATGCTGTTGCACATGTACTTCTTCCTTTAATTAATCTTTGTCTTGCTCATTTACATGCTAACATTTTCCAGCTGGGGCAATTATTTTTAACCTCCTATTAAAAAAATGAAGCACTAGGTGGAACAACAATGAGCTGAAGATCCTTCAGCCTTCTACACCATGAGAACACATCTATTTCAAAGTGAAAGGTCTGATCCTCCTTGAGTTTATAATGTGCAGAAACTGAGTATGAGGCATGAGTCTCCACAAAGCTATGTGCCCATGTATTTTTTGTAGATAGAAAATAGATTTGAAACCCTATTTCTATATACCCTTATTTGAAAGCTTTGTTCGTACTTCCTTCCATTTTTAAACATAATTAAAAAGAAAAGCCACTCTTCAGAGAAATGCATACCAGTCTGCAAAACTCCCCCTTTCCCAGGGCAGTAGCCCAGAAACAGACAATGTTTCTTCTCCCCAAAATAGGTTCTGGTTGCACTAAACCAAATCCAGCAAAAGAATTAATTGTCTGTGGTCACAGATGAATCAGGGCTCTCTTTTGGTAATTTGGCTCAAGCTATAGGAAGACAAATTTACTAAATGGAACTTTAGTGCACACGTTTCAAAAAAAAAGGCTCTGCAAAATGCATAGCCACAGGTGGCATTAATTGCACAAGATGAAAGACTCAAATAGCATACACATATGAAAAATGTATGTGCAATCTATTTTGTGGCAGGTTGCAACTTTGCACTCACACACAGATATTTCAAGTGCTAAATCAACAGCTACATGCCTAAGAGGAAACAAACACATTTTAAAGTTGGGGTATAAAGTGTTCAACAAATGAAGATGGAAATAACAAACAGGATTCAGAGTTGGGAGTTAGCTTGGTGAAAGTAGAGGGAGAGTGTGAGAGTAAGGTTTTGGGGGGAGTTTATGTTTAGCATAAGGAGAAATATGGCTGTGGGCTTAACTTCATGGCTTGACAACCAAAGCAAAACTGTAATGTTGAACAAAGGGGTCCCTCTTCTACGTGGGAGAAGAAAACCTGTTGACCAGCTGATAGTTGGAGTCATGCATTACGAGGAACTAAATGCAGATTCCTTCCCACAGGGAGCTAGGACATCCAGCTCTCTCTCCATCTGTGCACCACGGCAAGCACGAAAATAGTTCCCTGAAGCTCCTGCCACTATGCTGAGCCTTCTCAGACTCCTTCCGTCACCACTTGAAATAAGAGTACGCTTTTCCCTTGTTAAAGAAGATTAATCTGCCATGATGTCAATGACTGAGTGGACTTCATGTATTTGGTCTCAGTCACGGTATTTTCAGTCTAATTGGAGACAATGTTGCTGATTTAGACCATCTGCTGAAAGATGACATCCTTCTGAGGCACTCACAGACCATAAACAATAACTGCTCAACATGCATAGCGATGTTTTACACTTCTACCCGCCATTTCTATTAGAGGATCTCAAAGCTCTCTACATACCAGTGAGTTTAGCTTCCCAGAGCCTTCAATGAGTGGACAATGCTCCTGCTTTACAGATGGCAAGATGAAAGCCCAAAGAAGCCAAGGAACCTGAATTCAAGATCACTCAGCAAATCTTTGGCAGGATGGGGAATAGAAACCAGGTCACCTTACATGTGGTGCTGCACTTTACTCACTCCCCCGGTGCTCTGACCTCACTGTACTCCATGAACCTCATCATAACTGTATAGGATATGCAGCTGTTAGTAATAATACACTACCTGTTTGAACTAAAAACACACTGGCAGATGGAAATACAGTAGGTTAATAGCTATTCCAAGAAGCAATCATTTAAGGTACCAAGAAATTGCTTCTGTTAACCTTTTCCCATTGTGACATTTGACCAGTTTATATGCAGGTTACAAAGGTCACCCATTATCACCATTTTATGAGACTTGGGTTGCCTCTGATCTTTCTCCACATTCTGCATTCAATAGCCTTTACCTGATCTGGAGAATGGTAATATTAACCAGCTACAATACATTTTTTCCTTTATGACCCAGGGTCCCCAGTCATAGAGAAAGTCTAATGTAGCTTTCTTTTCACTTAGATTTTTGCTCTTAGAGTCTCATACCATTTTTATGGCAAAATCTTATTCCCCTACATCTTTGACACAGCCTCAATTTCGTATGTATTTTAGAGTTGGATATTACATTACTAAATACCTTCTGGATGTTCTGTCCTTTTCAGTTATGCCTGTTTTGTTGATATACCCCTCCACCGCCAAGCCTGTCGTACTCCTTGTGTCAGTGTCTAAATATTTACAGCTTCTACTTTATAACAAGCTTTGCATAGATCGGTGTGCTAACACAGTTGTAAAATATTAGGGTGTGTCTGGCTTATCAAGTCCTTTTGAGGTTCACTGCTAACTTTCTTGCCTGATTTGTATGCCTTCAAGGACAAAAGTCATTCATGAAATCATTTTCCAAAGTGATATAACAAAGAACCCTTAGGGGAGAAAGGGTATGTTTTGATCTAAATTCATATCATACAGGAAGTTATACAGAGAAAAAGGAATGTGGTGATGATTTAATTATTCTCTTCCAAGAAAAAAGCATGTTATTAGCAAGAGGCTGTGACTCAGAGGTTTATACTTGGTTTAAGTTCTTATTAGCGGTTTTGAAACAAGGGAGACTGATTGATTCTTGTTCACTCATTAAACTCATTAATTTACAAAGATTCATTGCACTGGTGTTAATTTGAGAGTTACAGGAAGTTGCGGAAAGAAATTGAATATGGTGCAGATAAAGTTATTTCTTAAAGGCTGATCATCGATTCCCTGTAAGCCTTCCTTTGAACTGCCTTTTTGAGGCTTGTTTTCTGTAGTTTTAACATGTCTAACTAATGAAGGGGGACGGGCATGGGTGCTCACCTTCTGACCCACAGCATTTTGTAAAATTGTCTCCAGAAGCAGTTACTTTAAGAGATAACATTTTGATATCTCATCGTTTTATTGCTGTTATTTCTACCTTCTTGAGCTTTTCTACCATGATAAAACAAACACGAGAGTTTGAATCGTCAGCTGTTCCAGCACTAACAATGCAACCTAAGGACATAGTGGGATTATCTTTCTTTGAGTCAGGCCATACCCAATACAATTTCTTCCTCAGATATCATATTAGCAATAAAAGATGTGAATACAGGGTCTGTCATGCAGGAAGATATTGAGCTCCTTCACAAGGCTAAAGTGAACTAAGGTATGGACTACAGGAGATGATGAAAATAAAAACATTGTTCCAGCTTCTGCCCTAAATCAAAACCAAACAGAATCAGTATGTGTGTATGACAAAAAGCGTCAGGTTAAACCACCTTCCCTACTAACAACTGCCTGTAATTTATTACAGCTTTGCTTTACACTGTTTAGTACAAACTATCAGGATTTAAGGAACAGTCAGTGATTCTGAATATCCCAGTCGGGGTCTGTTTGCCAGAAAGCAAGTGCTCAG
>WAAD01023704.1:0-39089 GCA_013389945.1 Fregata magnificens | reverse complement strand
TCTTCACACAGCACTCTTGAAGTGTTATCCTTCAAAGGCATGATCAAATCAGCCAGTAAAGGGAAACAGAAGAGAGACGGGTTTTCTTTCCACTGAAACCAAGGACGATTCTAAACGCTGGGAACATCTCGTCAATGATCCTTGCTTTGACCCTAGCCTGTGGCTTTGATATGAATATCTCAGTTATTCCTTCCTGCAGAGTGGGAATAAGAGATAAAATTTGCAAGCTGGGAAGAAGGTGGTGTGTGGTCTGCCTTTGAAAAAATANACAGCTGTGGTTCTCCGCAAAATGCTGGGGGCATGAGTCCTCTTCTACCAAACATATTGTACGGTCTATTCTTAGCCTCTTTTTTTTGTAACTTTTTCTTTCCTCAACGCTGGGATTAAGTGGAAGAAAAAAAAAAATCAGTGACAATGATGTTTCTTGTGCTTGATTGTGCCTGTAAATGGTTTGTAAATGGAGGTAACTCCATTAACTGCAGGTCACACTCTGGTGTGAGTCAGATAAGGACTGAACTAATTCTATTTATTGATTTCTTCTGCCACATCTGTAACTTCTGAAGAATGACTATTAATTTCAGTTAAGGCATTTATCAACTCAGATTGTACAAAGATTCAAGGAAAGAAAAAACTAACCTGTCCATACTGGTAATATCCCAGCAATGTTAGGACAGATGTTCCTCAGCCTTCCTTCTTCCCAGGATGCACTTTTGTGGATTAAATATATATATACACATAAAAAATAAAAAATATGTATGGGTATTTAAAGAGACAGTAGACAACTAAGCTGTGGTGAAAGTAAAATCTTATGTTTGACCTCTCTGCGGCAAAAATTGCGTATTTACTTTTCCTAGTGCCTTTTCCTCCCGTGTGATTATTGGAAGGACTTCAGTGTTCACAGCTGAAAACGAGCTGATACTTCAGTACTTTGAAATAGATTGAGTCACAAGTTTACTAAATCATGCCTAAATGCATTGGTGTGTCAGATACAGCCCCATAAAATCCCATCAAGGTTATATTTCTGGGTGAAATCTTCAGCATGAACAGACCTTCCTATCACTTAGCAGGCATGAAAGACCAAAGCAGTGTCACAATTTCAACTTTTCTGTCACCTGTTTCAAAGAATAATGAAGGTCCCAAAAGTCCACTGAACATAGATAATATACCTCAGGATAGAGGCTTCTTGTTTCCCAGCTGTGGGAACAGTTGTATCTCTTGTTTTCAGATTAGTTTAGATGAGATTAGTTGATTTAATCATGGCACGTTCCTCTGAGCAAAGATAATCAGCATTAGAGAAGAGAGGAAACTGGGTATGCAAGTACAATCTCACCACACACGCAGTCACACACATGCACAAGCACACACACACGCTTGCATTTATACAAGTGACTATATATTAATCTGGCAAAGTAAAACAATGTACAGGAGAAGGTCATTAAATTCTACTTAAAGGATCTTTTCTTTCTTCCCCTTTTTATAGCTTCAAGCAGTTACTTGGCTGCCTTTAGAAGTAATTAATCTCTGGTCTGATAACATTTCGCACAGCAAACTGGAGAGCTCTATTCAAACAGAGTGAAGACAGCTACAAAGTTTCCCTCCTTAGCCCCCCATCTGACCTAGGAAGGCTCCATCCTGTTCTCTGCTTGAGAACGTGCTGGGGTCTCATCAGACATTTTCACAGCCCCCATATCTCATGGGATGGGAAACTGGCCTGCAATGTCTCTCCTTTTCTCTGTTGTCCTATTTGCCATCTTTTAAATACCTTCAGGCTATCGTCACTTATTCACCCCTTAAACAAAGTTAGTATTGTGAAAATACTGTGGTGATGAGTACTGGCAATACGTGCTGAGTGCACCTGCTGCATCTCAGGGATGTTGGTTTGGAAAGAAAATGAAAGCTCCCAATTTGTGTCACAAGGCAGCCACCTGAGGCATGGACCTTTCTTCCTTGCTTTGCTCTTCTGGAAACCTAAGTCCCACCAAACACCTCACTTTTAGGAAACTGAGGCACAGTGACTTTATCAGAAACCAGCATTTCCATTCCTTCAGGAAACTGTTTTATACTGGAAAAATAATTTCAGTGAAGACTAAAGGTGCTCATGTACCATGGTGGTGGGAACACTCAAGAGAGAGAAAACCAACAGGCAATCAGTGCAGCTTTCTTGCAAACACTTTGCAATTCTACACAGCAGAATCGGGAGCATGAACCTGCTCTTCCCTCCATGTGCGGTGCTAATGCCCAAGTTACTTGCGTGCAAGCTGGAAAGCTGAGGAGCTGTGTCTGTGTCCATTTACTGCCTGCTAACAGAATCACTAGAGAGATCTTGGTCTGCTTTGCTCTGGTGGACGGTGTAGATACAGCAGGGCTGAGCCTGGCTGCAACCTGCCTGCGCATAAACAGTGGCAAAGGAAGCCAATTCCCATGGTTTCTTCCCCTAAGACCTTCTCTCAGGGCACTTAAGGCAAGAAAAGTTTGCCAATTTGAAGTCATTCATGTAAACATTTCAAATCACTTGTCTGCTTTGGAGTCAGCAATTTCACTTGCATGACAGTCTAGTTCAGTGAACAAATGAAATGGTTTATTTATAAGCTTGCTTCTCACCAGGGAGGCAATTTATGTTTAAAATTAGTTAATTGTCCCTTTGATGGATTTCTACTTGAAGTAAATAGAGGTCATTAAGTTTCTCTGTTAGGCTGCATTCAGAAAATAGCTATCTGACAAGAGGTTGACCTTACTGAGAAATCCCAGGTAAAGTCAACTATTTGGAACAGCTATTTAGCTTTACACGTTAGTGAAGTGCCTAGGGAGGAAAGGGATGTCATTACCCTGACAGTCTCCTCATACCTCATGCTTTTTACGACTGGAGATACAAGTTAGAATAACTTGAAATATACTTATAAACAAATCACTTTTTGGGGTACAGAATGATTTTAGTATTCCTTCTCGGAAACACCAGTACTCCGCTAATGAAACATTTCTCATCAGACCTCCCAAATGACCACTGACTTCTTTTGAAAAGAAGCAGCAGTGCTAATAAAACATTAGGCATTCTCCCAAAGTCAAACAGTTGGCTCAATCTGTACTTTCCAAGCTCTGCCAAACCCATTAATATGATTCCCCTGTCTACTAAGATATTGTACACCTACATTTCAAGCTTCAAAGGTACAAGGAAACTTCTGAAATACAACTTAACTAAGCCAAAGATATCAGAATATTCTAGTCTGCTCTTATCTATGATTTTACATTACAGCACATCCTCAGCACTACAATGTACAATGCAAGGGAGCACTTGCTGCAGTATAATTTAAACAGTAATGCATCATGTTGTGGGGAAGTGCTGTAGGGATGGGAATTCGGCCCAGCATTATCCAACATTTTTATTAATGATCTTGAAGAAGGAGCACACACCATATTTGTTGAATCTAAAGATACTACTAAATTAGAAGGTGCTGCGAGCACCAGGGAGGATGGGGAAGTAACAGGAGGACCTAGAGTTGTCAGATATATGGGCTCAGAATACATAGCTGAAATCCATCCTGGACACGAGGCAAGTCAAAAAGGAAAAAAACCCTCCAGCCTCTGTACCTAGCAGAAGGGAAATGCTGGAGAGCTAGAGAATGAGCAGAGACAACAGCTGGTTTGATAAAAAAGTGCAAATCTAACATAGATCAGTGAAATACAGAATCGCAGCACTGACAGTGACTCTGTAACCATACCTGCATCGTGTTTGTGTCAGAGACTAAGAAATGCTTCCTGCATCTCCTGCATGACACTGATGAAACATTTATGAGGATGACCTTATGAAGCCAAACTAGTGGTCCATGTAGTCTAATATCCTATCTTCAGAAGGGACTAGTCCTAGGTAAATGAGGGTAAGGTGTAAGAAATTCTGGAGCAAACAGTCCTTGAAAGGATGATGACATGGCATGCCCAGAAGTGCCAGAAAGAGTCTTGAATAAACTCTTTCAGGGACTGGGAAGACATGAATTAGTCCTGGTGAGACTGTCAAGTTGGACCACTGTTGTAAGAAGCTGCAATCCTGCTAGCACTGGAGCCAGTCACACTGGGGCATGGAGCCTGGACTTCTACCATACCCTAAATGACCTGCCCACAGGGAAAATTCCGTCCCCAACTCTACTAGTTAGAGGTGCCTCGGTGTCCTGAAGAGTGATGGCTTACATCCATTCCAAAATTCCTTAGGTAAAATGTTACCTCCGTGGAAATTATTAGCAAACTCCCACTGAGTTCAGTGGGAGCGGAATTTCTTCCAATGGATATATATCATATGCCAAAGGCTGTGGAGGAATTGAAAAGTCTGCATAGGCAGCCTGCTTAGATTCTTCCTCTTAGAAACCTGCCATCTCATTTTTGCTACTCCAGTAATGACTTACTCTCCCTAAAGGTAATCTCTGGAAGATATCAGCTATCCATGAAGAATTATACACTATTTAATCAGAGAACTAACCATGGGAATCTTTCACAGAACTCCCTGAATATTTTGAAAGCTCAATGCAAAAGCAGCTTTGTGGAGAATGAAATGAAGGCATAGGAAATTAAAGTTTATTATTTTATTGCCTTTGTTTTAAAATACACAAACAGAATTAGCAAAGTTACCTCCTCCATTAAACAGAATAAAAATGCTGAGTAGCCATTTGTGGTTCTTTTCTCCCATCCTTTGATTTAACTACTGCTGGGAAATACAGTAGCCAAATGTACTTTTTCCTACACTGAGGAGAAAGGCACAGTAAGATACATTAGATAAGGAATTTCCTCTGAACTCTTAAATTTAGGATGTTGCATTTTGCCCTGAAGCATCATTTTCTACGACAGACCCCACAGTAGCTGAAGGAGACTATGAAGCTGCAAACTAGGTTCAGTTCCCTTGCTAAACTTCATTGCTGCAGAAGGTTATCTCACTAGAAGGAGGACAGCAATCCTGGGACAGCCTTCTGATGCTGGCACAGATTGTAAAATTAAGTTTCCATGCATTTTACAGCCAAACTGAACTAGCATATCCAAAAGCTCTCCTCTCCTCTTTTTTTTTTCTTCTTTATTTTTTTAAAAACCATGACTATGCTAGGAATTTGTCAGAGTAGTAAGGCTATAAAACTGACCGGAGCATTAAGTGATAATAATCTACTGCTGCATAGTTTTCTTCACAGTCTTGTTATTTCTGTTTTTTTGGTGCTCATGCATCATATGTTTTGAGACTGTATGGAAACAATGTTGCTTTTGAAGTGCATCCTCTCTACAGATTTTATGCAGCACATTTAAGCAATAACTATTATTTGATTTGCATCAGACAATGATTACTTGCGGCAACATTCCAGCTTCTAAATTGGCCAATTGTGATTTCTTCCCTTACAGGAGGATGAACTGACTTCAAATCTAATTGTCTGGAGCTTAGATTGAACTGTTCTGATCAGCTGCTAGAACCAATGCAAAGTGAAAGGCATCAACTTAGTCTCATCTTATTTTAGTTTCATACTGAATATTATAATTGATTTAAAAATTGATAAGAAACCTTTTACTTTTAAACTTTGTTTTAATTGCAGACAATTTCTCTTTAGTACTATTATGTTGAAAATCAATAAATGCACAGAAGATGTTTCTTCAAACAAAATTATTACAAATTATTAACACAGACTATTATTACGAAGCAGCAGAGTTGAGATTTAGGAAGTATTTCTAGGATTTAGTGCTACTTATGACTTTTAAAATATTTCCTAAGTGAGACATATAAACTAAAATATGTCTTGGTTTCCTCACCCATAAAACTCAGATAATTATCGTTCCTTTCCTTATAGATGTGGTAGGAATTTATTTTTCTGAATATTTTAATGTGCTGCAGGTTATTAATTAATTCTGCATACAGATTGAAGACTTGGGTTCCTATTTTCTGTCTGATTTTTTTAATATAGACCCTTGCATTTTTCTCTAACAATAACGGGACTCTGCAGAGAATGAGACTGCACTCAAGTGTATTCTGGTGAAGCGTTAGACCTTGATTAAACTCACTCTTCTGAATGAGGGAAAGTGGACTTACAGCATGGAAGTTGTGGTGCTCTCTGGAGGGAGTCCAAATCGATGGACTGTAGAGTCCTGTGGAAAAGGGTGCTTTCACTTTCTCTTGCTGAAATTGCTACACCTTTCCACTGAATATTCAAAACCTCATTGGATATTTAAAAAAAAATATCAAATATTCATTCAGGTGGCTCTCCTCTTGGCATCCTTGCCACCAGCTTTCCTGGGTGTTGAATAGGTGAGCACAGGCACCTGCTGCACTTCTCTGGACTCCACCCCATGGTAGAACATCCAAAATTCAGTCCTTGGTGGCTTTAGCCCTTTGGATACATCTCTTTTACAATAGGTAGATCAAATGACTACATTTAACTGTTATGGTATATATAACATAACACACTGTGCTTGTTGAAAACTGTTTTTACTACAAGGGGTCAGATTATGATGGTTTTGCTTCAAGCATTTTTTTTTAATGTGAAAATAATGTTGTTCCATTGACTTTTGTCACAGTATATTAATTTCCAGCTGCTCAGGTTGGTTAGCAGATTAGGCAGTTTGTGAGTGTTGACATCAACCATAGTGAACTGAAGAAGAAGTAAGAAAGGATTTATTGTGAGAAATGCAGAATCTGGCTTTGTGAAAACAGTGAGAGATGAAACTTGCAGCAAAAGAGAAGCAGCAGACTAACTGTGTAAGAGTGCTGGCAGGTAGCAAACAAAATAAATATCTACAAAGTGTGGGTCTGCTTAGTAACTAAGAATAGTTTATTTTCCTAAATATTTTGTTGTTATTATGTCTTTAATTCTATAAACAAAACAAACAAACAAAAAATAGCCAGCTGTTTTACTGAAGCAGCAACAACAACAAAACATCAAGAAGGAATAAGGTATTTCTAATTTTCTCCTTATGGGAGTATAAGAGTCCAGCAGCTGCTGCAACTGGCAGTAAAGTCACCATTTCAAAGAACTTATTGAGCAGTAACTGTTAAAAAATCCAGGTTGCCATTAAATCACAGTTCTTCACTTGGTTCCCACACTATTGCAATGCCCTAAGCTATTCACAGCTGCCACACATCTCCCCAGAGGTGGCTGCATTTCAGTGGTACGCAAAAGAACACCAAAATTACATCAACAAGCAGATTAATACACTCTCTAATTCTACATGACAAGCAATAAACAAATGCAAACCATCATTTAATCAAATAGGTGACACAATTCCTTCTTAAACAATAGAAGCTAGTGTCGCAGCATATTACTAGGAAATACTGAATGGCTACAAATATTTGACTACCTCTCCTGCTTCACTGCACTGCGTGTGGTCACTTAGAACTATTTTGATGCAGTCTTGTAATGCTACAGAATCAGCGTGGTAACATTTTATACTAACTTTATTTTGATGTCCACAGAGGCAAATAGTTATGCAATGTGCAATGCAAGGTTGAATGAAGTTCAATCTCATTGAAAACCCCAAAATACCAAACATGAATGCAGGGCAGAATTCTAAGAGGTTTATTTTTACCGGGAAAGAGTATTATATACAGTAGAAATACGGTAGGTTCAAAGGTACGTAAGCAATAAGGTTAGGAGTTTTATGAACATAACTCAGTGAAGGATACTTCTGATGTATACATACATTCTCAAAGCACAAAAAAGTCGATATGTAGAAATATAGACTAATAAATATGCAAAAAACCCAACAGCACATGTTGCTATAATAAAATCATTTTGCCCTAATTATCTATCAAACTCCTTTTCTGTGCCTGAAAGAGAAAACAGTAACCAGCACTTGACTTTCCAGCAGACATGATACAGTTCTTTTCCCATGAAGTAACGATAAGCCAGTGTTTGTGATAAATCAGAGACTCAGTGACACAAAGAGAAAAGAGTTCCTAAAGACACAGGTAAGATGCCAAATGCAGCTGAAGAGAAAAGTTTTTGTACATCTCACCAGAATTTAAAAAGTTCCTTTAAATATGTCCATAACTATAAAGTGTCAATGTACTTAAGACATCCCATAACTGCTCTAAAAATGAGTAAGAACTTATTTATACAAGGTATTTCATAGAGCTTCACACAGCCTTTAAGAATAACATCAGAGCAACCCCAGTATCATCCCTCCTGGTTTTCTAAACAGGTTTTATTAACTCCATATTAGATTATTAGAGCTCCAGTCTGCTGGGCAATTTTCCACAAAGAGTGTTCATCCTCACAATTTACTTCTTCCAGAAACTTAAAAAACCCCTACATAAAAAACCACGCTCAGTCTAGCTTCTCTGAAATCAGAGGAGAGATTCAGGCTCTAAACTACTGCTACAGCCTCAATAGGAGTGATTTATATGAGCTGCTGTCATCGAGAACATATTCTTTTAATAGTATATATGAGCTGGGTGTTGAAATTGTTTATGTAATCTCAGTTTGTTGTTTTTAGAGTCTATTTTTTGCATCTGTATGTTTGAAGCAAATATCTGTAAGGACCTGCCTCCCCTTGAACTGCACTTAGTAACTTGAGCAGCAATGAAGCAACTTTTCTTGCTCTGTTTTGTCATTTTTGGTAGCCAACGAACAAGAGTAGTTTAATGTTGATCGCACACAGCCAAGGCCATGTATTCACAGAAACGCTCTTTTTTCCAGACTCTTTTCCTTCCTTTGCAACATGGGATGAAGAAGAGGTGTCTGCAAAGTTAATCTGAGTTGACAAGCTTCCTTCATATTTTAAATGTGCCTTAGACTCATACTGGCACAAAGCAGCCGCTTTCTGCTTACAGTGCTAATGCAAGGATATCTTTGCCTTGGTCACTGAGCCAGCGTAACATGACTGTCCCTGGCAAACAGTGGAACAGCAGCAAAAACCCACAATTTGTACATAAGCATTCTCAGAGGCCAGACGTGTAAGAAAAAGGTGCAGAGGGTTTTGAAGTGCTGGTCAGAGAAGGCTCTGTGCAACCAAAACCCACCCTGTCTAGTCACACAATTAGAGATCATATTTATACAGTTGTCATTCTAGACCAGGCTTCCAACCATGAAAAAGATGTGTTCATTTTTTCTTAGATGAGTGGGGTAGGTCCTGTATGTGCCTTTAGAGGCTGTAGCCAGGACTGGCTACTCTCATGGATATCGTAAAAACACTGATAAGGGTGGAGGCATAACGAAGGGGAGATGTGAATCATAGGGAGGGTAATTGGTGAATTTGAAATGGCAGAAATATTATTAGCCAAAAATGTTCAGTCCTTTCAAACCAATGATCAGTCACTTGCAAGGTCCTGGTTAACCGTGGCTTTTGAGTAGAGTTTTATACTGCCTGTGTCATCAGTAATTCAATATGCTCACACAGTCATGATACTTCCATTTTTTTTTCTGTATTTGACTGTCCCAGTCTGTTTTAACCACATACTGGAAAATGTACAAGAAAACACGGCATTGCACGATTATTTCTTATTCATATCACCAGACCACATTAAGACATCTTAAATCAATTCACAATTCCAGATGCCACAGTTATAAATAATTTGAAAAGAGAGCAGGTGGAAGGAATAAAAGCACATGCAAGATAAAAATGTGAGAATTTTATTTGGAAAGTCTTAAATAACAATTTCCTAAGAGAAAAAGTATTCCAATTTGGAAGGTTTGACAAGGTGTAGTTGTGAGCAATTTCATTTCTTATTATTCATTTTCCATAATCCATAATTTGTCCAGGCACATGGCTTGTGTACATATTCTTACTGTATGTGCACACTTCCACAAATACACATGCAAATTTAAATCTTTAAGGAAAGAAAAGGTTAGGAGCTCTTTTAATCATAACAGTCTTTGGTTCTTGAATGTATGTCCTTTTGTGATTGTACTTCATGATCTGACACTCTTCAGCCCAGCACCCTTGATATTTTTTACTGCCCTTTTGACAGCTCCAGCTTGTCGCTTACAACAAATTTGCTTATTTAAATTACCTGAATCAGAATGAACCAGGCCAGCAAAATCTGTTTTAAACAGCTTCAGCTAGCTGAACTCTTTTGTACCTGAGTTAGGTTAGGGTACATTCAGAGGAGCAAATTGGCTGGCAGATCTGCAAGGGCTGTAATCTCTTGCAGACGTGTGAATGAGCAGCAGGGAGCAGACTGCAAGGTCTTCTGCTGGCCTGGAGTCTGGAGAGTGCACAGCTGTTCTCAGCCTAAGCCAAAACTTGCCTGTACTTAAGCCACCTTCACTACCACCTTATCAGTAGGCGGAGACCCTGAATCTGAACTGAACAAAGGTTAGGTTAAAAAATATTTTCTTGTACCCAAACCCCCCTACAGCCCTCTGCACAGTCTAATCTCTGCTTTCTGTCCTCAAACACTGCCCAACACACACATTTTGTGTTGGTCTTAACTTGCATATATCTCAGCACACTCGATCTCCCCGGAACTCTCCTCAAACATACAAATAATGAGCCCTTCAGGCGGCTCTTTAGAGATGACAGCCATTGCCCTTGCAGTGATCTCCATTGAGGCAGGACATTCCTTCTCCCTCTCTCTCAAAGGACGTGATGTTCATGTCTTGCTGTTCCCTGCTGCATGGGGAAGTGATTGATGTAAGACCAAGCCCATGGTCTGGGCACAGGGCCTGGCACAACCTCCCCAGTGGCGGCTGAAGGAAATTCTCCCCTTTGGCTTGGGAGCAGAAAGTGAGGAACCTCATAAGCTTAAACTTTGGGGTTATGCTGACTTTCTAAAGACATTGCTACAACACTTACCACTACAGTTTCCAGGCTTCATGTATAGATTCAGATTCAGAGTCTCTGCCTACTGTTAAGGTGATAGTGAAGATGGCTTAAGTACAAGCAAGTTTTGGCTTAGGCTGAGGAAATCTGCTTGCTTACCAGACTCCAAAGCAGAAGCACTGCTCTAGACCACCTCAAGAAAGCTATAGCCTGCTAGAAGTTTCATGGTAGGCTCAGAGCAAAGCACGGTGACTCTCTGAATATCTCACTGGCAGAAGGGAAGTAATTTCTCCAGCTTCAAAAGCATGAGCGTGTTGTAGTTGATCTAAGAAGGTTGCTGGTCATTAGCTGCTGGGAAGATCTGATTTTGTGCAGTAGAGGGCAGTAGCTGACACACATATATGTGCACACACAACTAACACACGCAACTCACACAGCCCTTTGCAATATTTTAAGAATTACTCCTTTATCCCCATCAAACGTCAACTAACAAGTTTTGGATCTCTGCAGATAAGTTAATCACTTTCAGTTTGAACATGTGAGCTTATAAAAATAAGTTCCTCGTACCGGAGACAGGATCAGGGCCGTTTGCTGTGTTTTGCTTCTGCTTAAGTAACCTGCATCCACATTTACAAATCACAGATGTGCTCTATAATTCACTGCTGGGTTTACGGCAACAAGGCTACACCATTACAGAAGCAGCAGGGGTATTTATTCTGAGTGCTCTCCATGCATGCCTTGATGGACTTTTAAACAACCAGCTCTAATGAGACCAGGAGGTCAGAAAGTGTTTTGTAGACCAGAAAACTGAACACGATGCTGGGTTCACTAGTCAGTTCATTTGTCTTCATCTTTGGTGGCTTTTTCTCAGTCTGCCTTTCTGAGGCTACTCTAATAACCACAACACCACACTACATTGAGGAGGGAGCCATTATTTTAGGTATGAGTCAGGTTCTCTTTGTACAGGAAACTATAAATACAGTTTCTTTCTATGAAATGTATTTTGCAACAGAGACAGAGGTGTAGGAAAAAAACCTGCATGAAGCGTGGGCCATTTCACCAGTTGTGAGGTTTTGGAAACGTTTGTGGGAGTTTGCCTCTCTAGAGTGTTCTTGAAGATTATTCTTCTGTAAGTCAACCAAGAGTGCTCGCGTCTTTGATGAGAATGATTCAGTTGTTTGAAATATATCTAAGCAAAATGGTCCTGAGTCTTAGTGTGAAAGTCAGGCCCAGATACTGAGTTTCTTCAAGCCTGATGCTGGTTGCATTTGGTTTCTGTTCTGCTTGATAACAGAGGTTGCAACCAGCTGGAAGTAAGCAAATGCATCTAACTTTTTCCTTAATCTGCAAATGTTTTGGATCCACTGTTTCAGCCTGTATTTGCCTGACATAAAACATTTTATTTAGTGCATTTAGACTTGCTACGGTGGGTTCTGGCACCGTTACAAGAATAGTTCTCTATCTTGCCCAAACTGATGAAAGAAATCTCTAAAAGGTTAAAGGAAAACAGTCTGCTCATAGAGAAATGTTTTCTAAACCTCTAGGGGTTAGTAACTGGCTTATATATTTTCTTCAGATTGTTTCAGCAGCAACATTACTATCCAGCTCACTCTTATCCTTTCTCACTCTTACAGAATTGTTAGTCTCCATGCTACTTCTTACAAGTAGGATTTCTCAGGATACTTGCATTTAACAAAATAAATTAGTTTTTAAATTACATAATTTTAAGAAGCGCTTCCAACATAATTCCTTACCAAAGACAGAGGAGCTGAAAAAAATCGCTTTAATTTCTATGGTACAAGAAACCCTAATGAAAAGTTCATTTTTTAAAATGTCTTCTTTAAGTCCCAAATTCTGGAATTTAAATATACGAGAGTCTCAACATTCTAGTATGCATGGTTGCAGGGAAAAGTTTTAAAATGTCAGTCAAGTGTATTCTTCAGTCTTACAAAACAGAAGACAAAATAGATAATTATTTAGTATTATAAGCCATCATTTAGTAATATAATCTCTGGATTTTAAGACTGTCTCACAATTTTAGGGACCTTGATTAAAAACTTCTGAGTGCTTAGAGTGAACAATATTATTTTTGCAGTGAGGCCCTTCAGAGTTTAAGACTCTGCCAAGCAAAAGCTACATGGGAAAGAAGAAGTGGGTTACTGCTGGCCCTGACTCAAATTATTTTCATGGACACCCAGGCAGGATAACAATAAATGGTGCTTTCAATGCAACCAGGAAGTGACAAGCAGCAACAAAAACTGAATCCAAGTTTTCTGTGTAAATTTCTCGCTGCCTTCTCACACACAATTCCCTCAACTTTGCACTGAAAGTGATAAATAGCTAAAAGTTTGTGTTAGTCATCAGGACCACAGCTCAAACCAAGCCCACCTGGAACTAAAAGCAGGGGTGTCCTGGCCAAACCCGTGACCTTTCTTGGCCATGCCTGTGTTCATTTCCTTCTGCCTTCATGCCTTGACACTAACAAAGGAAGAGAACTCATGCCATACTAATTGTTGTTGCAAAGGGAAGAAAGGACCTGAGAGCTGGGTTAAGCACACAAACCCCTATGACCTGCATGTTTCCAGCCACGTTCCTGGCTGTAATTCAGGGTCAGAGCATCTCCCCTGTGTTTGGGAAGAGCTCTGCTCAGTATATCTGTTCAATAGAGCAAACCATAGCACGTTTAGCCCTGTGCAAGCCTGATTCTATCAGACTGCATGAACAAGAGCTTGCCTTGTTGCTGCGCAACGGCATTGAGCAAGCCTGGACCCCCTCCCCAGGCACCAAGACAAACCAAGAGCTTGTGCCAAGAGAGCACTCATAGAATCATAGAATCATAGAATGTCCTGAGTTGGAAGGGACCCACAAAGATCATCGAGTCCAACTCCTGACCCTGTATAGGACAACCCCAAAATTCACACCATGTGTCTGAGGGCATTGTCCACATGCTTCTTGAATATTGTCAGGCTTGGTGCCATGACTACCTCCCTGGGGAGCCTGTTCCAGGGCTCCACCACTCTCTGGGTGAAGAACCTTTTCCTAATGTCCAACCTAAACCTCCCCTGGCATATCTTCCTGTCATTCCCTCAGGTCCTATCATTGGTCGCCAGGGAGAAGAGATCGGCACCTGCCCCTCCTCTTCCCCTTGTGAGGAAGCTGTAGACCGCAATGAGGTCTCTCCTCAGCCTCCTCTTCTCCAGGCTGAACAGACCAAGTGACTTCAGCCGCTCCTCCTATGGCTTCCCCTCTAAACCCTTCCCCATCTTCGCGGCTCTCCTCTGGACACTCTCTAGTAGCTTTGTATTCTTTTTATACTGTGGCGCCCAAAACTGCACACAGTACTCAAGGTGAGGCTGCACCAGTGCAGAGTAGAGCAGGACAATCACCTCCCTTGACCGGCTAGCAATGCAGTGCTTGATGCACCCCAGGACATGGAGCACTGAAGCACATGGTCAGGTTTCCACTATGAATGGTGCGGGATGTGAGACTAAGGGGCAAGTCTGGTCTTGCACTGCATTGATAGAGTGTTGAGACTCATTGCAGTTAGCCCATCTCCTTCACCTCATTCCTTTATGTTAGGAGACTTTTGTAGAGTTCTAGAACTTTTGACGGCTGTCAAATATGTGCAAACCTGGCAGAGTGAGCTTTCCAGAAAAGGACAAAGGATTTATCAACAACCTTCTGCTCTTTCTGGCTGTATCAGCTGTTATCGTTGAAACCTTTTCCTACTGAAACATCGAAACACCTTTTTGAAAAAATTATCCTGCCGTTCATACACCAATACTTTTCTAGGTTTTAACTATACATCAATACTTCCTGTCTTCTAACTATCACAAATTCCAATAATTCATTCAGATTCTGTTTGTGCTTTTTTTTAACATGCTGATAATGCATTGATTGAGCAAGGTACACCGTGTTTACAGAACTTGGAGGGATCTCAATTGAAACTGGTATAACAGAGATTAGAGTTTAGCTCGATACATAAGAGCAGTAAGTCAAGGCCATAAAGATTTCTTAGTTAAGAACAAAATTGTATCCTTTGGCATGCGTAAATTTTACTCCAATGAGTAAAATTTCCTTTATTTCTTGAGCTCTCTTATATGTGCTGTCTACAATTTATAAGACAAAACAGAGTTGTTATAACAAGACGTTGGTCATACTAGTTTGTCCTGTTTCCTATCAGCAGCTTGTATATGCTTTTTAAGTCCAAATCACTAACAATCGGGAGAGTTCAACCTTAGACCCCTCAGAACTGTGTGATTTGTAGATTGAGCATCAGCCTTGTGAAAACCAATGCTGTTTACGCCCGAAGGTGAACGTTCAAAAATGGAGACAAGCAAAATACTTAATCACTTTCTAGTCAGACTCTTCAATTTGATAATTAACATTCATGCTTATCACGAGATCAGCTGAATCCCTGGAGTCCCTCTTGCAGAAATGGGAGTCCTAACTATTGTACGAAAGGCATTATTTATTTGACAAACCCAGTTGCCACTCATGCCATAGTTCCCTGTTTGTGAATAGAGGGTCTGTTCCTTATAGCTCAAACATCAATTCTGATCTCGATTGGAGTGGATTCATGATTGTTGAACTCACTGCAGGAAAAACTGCTGAATTTATGCTGGTTTTATGGTTTTATGCCCATTGCAGGGGACAGATGATACCTCTTCCAGCAAAACATTAACTTTGGTGCAGAGAGAACATTTTGAATCGATCTGAACCAGCAGAATGAGTTTATAGCACCTTTGAGCTTTCTTATGTAGCTAAGCATTTTTGACTTGGCAGTAGTGGAACCTGGTTATACCACAGAAAGCTAAGAAAGCAAATCTTTAAGCGGTAACATCCCTTTATGCTTCTTTCATCATGGTTTTGCCTCACATTCACCCTCTGAGATGCTTGGCACTTGCAAATTATTTTAAATAACAGGAATCTTTTCAAATCATAGTTTTGTGAAATCCTAACTATAAAGCGTAACTGGTATTGCAATAGCTCAGAGCAGTCACTGGTATGGACTTACTGCCAGCAAACTGTGTCTATACTTCAAAAGGACTATCTATGTGGAAGACAAAAGACAAAAAAGAATAGGAGAAAATGCTGTCACTATATTACTGATGAAAGAAGTTGCCAGGGTCTTATTTTGGAGTGGTAGCAGAGTGAGGAACATAAACAAGGTCTCCTGGCAGTTCTTTCTAACCCCTAAGCATCTTTTCTAGACCCTGACAACTTCAAGAACACTTGAACACAAGAGGCCATGAAAATAGATAATTCACTTTAGATTTTCCTCCTTCACGAAAGTTTGTAAAAGTAGGTTAGGAGTTATTTCGCAGAGTGAATTTCAGCTCTCTATCTTACACCTTGTCCTCCTGTTTTTCTTCTTTACTCTTAAAGGTTACTCTTAATACAAATAAACCCAAAAAATTTCCCGTGCCTCTTCTCTGTCCTGTGTGTCAGGCGGAGAGACTTTGATTCATATGGCTCACCACTCTTCCCCTTCAGAGAAGCTGAACAGTATGGCTTGGTCCATCATGTGAACAGTCCTTGCCCTGTCCCATCCTGCCCTGTCTTGTCCCAGGCACTGTCTGGCAGATCGTTGGTTGGCGCAGGTCAAAACTACCAGGAAAAGTGATCAGCTTCGATGGTTTCCCTGACTGCTAGTCAATGGGCATGCCAGTGCCCTGAGCCTGTTTAGTGCAGAGAAATTGCCAGCTCTCAGGCTTCCCCAGAAATTTGCATCTATTTACTCAGATCTGATTCTTTGCAAATTAAAGGGGAACTAGAGCTAAATATCTCAGAAATGTTTATAGCTCCTATAAAGACAGCAGGGCACATCTGAATAAGAATAGACAAAGCATGGGTTATAATACAAACTAATAAGAAATACTCCATATATCACATGAAAACAAAGACCAAAAAGGCCTCAAATCATGCCCTGTGAAACACATCACATCAAGAACAGAACAAAAGTATTGATGGCATCAAAATGAGAAAAATAAGTAGTAAGTTAAGTCATAGCCCAAAGGTTTTAATTTCATGCTTTGAAAGTCCCTTGTCTCTCCCTTTCCACTTGTTATTTCAGATTCCAATGTCCAATCATAAATTAACACTGCCCTCGTCGCTCAATAGCTACATGGGATGAATTAAAAATAGGAAAGAATGTTCATCCTCTGCAAAAGCTGAGGTACCAATTTAGAGTTCACTAAACAAAAAAGTTGTAAATTAGCCTAATGAAGCAAATTCACCTGAGAATGTCTTTGGATAGTCACATAAAAAGTTCAGAAAAAAAACAGGAGAGCATGCCTTGGATGTGTGCAATTTTACTCGCTATAAAAACACCACCAGAACTGTCATTACAAAAGCAGAGCTGTGACCTGTTTTATACACTCTCTTTTCCATTAGAGTAGCCATCACAAGTCACTTCCAAATGACATAAAATAACATTGCCATGAACAAGTAGGGGTCAGTGGCTTTGCATAAGTGGCAAGGAACAAAATGAAGTCAGCCAATGGGCTGCATTTACCTCCACCTTCTCCCATCACTGTATCCGGCACCTGCTATCCTCCAGACATCATCCAGGGTGTCATCACTGGAATGTGATCTGTGTGAATGTTCCTTCTTTACTCCTATAAGTTGTTTGAAACTTGTGCGTTCATCTGTCTTCCAAACCTGTCACGAAAACAGTGAGTGAACAGGGAAGAACATGAATCTATGCGTTGGTTAGTTTATATAGTGCACAGTGTTCATGTCTGTACTCTTTGGGTCATCTTACCTGAAGAAAAATGTCTGCAGAAATGCAATTTTTTTCTTACCTCTAGGATGCTGTTGAAATCAGAATATTAGTAGTGTAGGAGAGTTTTGGATGAGCTCCTCTCACCGGTGTGAAGTAACTGCACACTCATACACTGCAAGATTCAGAAACCAGTCAGAGGTGTGATTTATTCAAGAAAATCATAAAATATTAGGCTGAGAATCCAAACACGTCAGCCTTCAAGCACTCTCTTCATAACCTAAGAGCATTCAGTTTTTGCTCAATGAAAGAACCCAAACCAAACAAAAATGATGTTATGCTTTTTGGTAAAACCCAATGCCAGTAGCAACAGGATCTTCTTCCTTACATTTGCTGACTGAACTGTCCAGTAACCAGCAGTGGAAAAGACGTATTGAAATATAATGAAATGACCTATTAATATTATACGGCTATCATTAGAGACAAAGGCAGATCAAAATGATGAACCATTTGAAGATCCTGGGCTCAAAGAGCCTCAGAGGCTTGATAAATGCAAAGTCTGATCCCAAACACAGAGACTGTAATTTTGACCAAAGTGATCAGGAAAGACTGAAGAAAATCATAGGTAAAGATTGGATCAAGAAAAGAAATAGTTTTTCAGTTGGTTTTTTTTCATCAGCTAATGACAAATCACGTGCCTTTACACATGACGTAAAATAACAGCTACAGTGACAGTCATTGGAAGAAATGGATTATTCCTTGTCTGTATTACTTTGCTTCAGTACAGCAGGAATATTTTATCTGCTCCCAGAATTATTTCTGGCAGGGATTTATGACTACCCAAAAAATCTTTGACATGAAAGTAGAGCAGAAAACATTTAATGAAGACTTCCTGGTTTTATGTGACAAATAATCATGAGGCCAATTAAACTCTATGCATTTAAAAGAGAACATTGGGCAGAGTGTTAGAGGTGCTTCAGTCTATGATAGAGAGTTAAAAATACACAGGTAATTTCCCTAAATTGTTATTTCCACTTGATATTTTTCTTCTACAGAGGTTTCACAGACCTTCAACCAGTTAATTTTACATCAAGCCTATGAACAGCTAATTATAATATCACTTTTACAGATGGGAAACAGATATCCACAGTCTAAAGGATCTGCCAAAAGTCACAGAATGCTTGACCCACATCCTTATGAAGTTGGTAGTAGTCTTTGCATTCATTTTATAGTACTTAAACCGAGGGGCAGCTGAGACTAGAGCTCAGTTAATTGCAGGGTCCTAGTACGAGCATGTAACTGGTGCCATTAGAGGAAACCCAGGTCATTTGTTATGCCACTGGAGCATCTGACTGATCCTGTCATTAATCACTATGACATCACAGGACAGCCACCATATGGTGTAAAATAATCTCCTCCCTTGATACAGAAATTAGATATCTTTAAAGACAAAATAATGTCTACACCACTTGGAAAGTACATTAGAGTTTTGCTTCCCGTTAGAACTTTGTCCTAAAAACGCTGGTTAGGATGATTTGTGAAGGAAAAGTGAGACCTTCACAGACCTTCTCCAAGAGATAAAGGGGATCAACCAATGCACCTCTTGCCATGTGCATGTCTCCATCCTAACCATCTCAACCTGATCTTTAAAAATCCATCCTTTCTAATGCACTGGGAAGACAGCAGGTCAGAGACAATAATTATTATTCCCTCTCACACACACTTAGCCCCCTGTTAACTTCTTTCCATCAGATGGAAAGGCTTGTTAAAAGTCTTCTCCAGTGGTGGTTCCAATGATCCTTCAACGATGGGGCTTTTCCAATGAACAGGATGATATCCAGCCATAAGTTACTCAGCTAGAGTTTTGCTCCCAATGCAAGCATATTAGTTACACAGTTTTAGTTTTGATTTTATATTTCAGTCATCTCCAGCATCAACCAGTGGCCTGGATGATGACACACTTTGGTTTCATTGCTCTTCAAGCAGCAAAGTCATTAGCAGCTTTCAGGACTTGACAAGTCTGCCCTCACTGAAAAAAATGTTGCCCTTTGCAGAGGAAAGTTGTGCCAAATCTGCAACACCCAACTTCGGTGCTGAGTTTTTGCAGCAGAATCTGGGACAGCAAGCACATCTGTACAACATACTCAAAATACCCAACATATTCAAGGAGGAGCTGCAAGCATCAGCCAGAGTAAAACATTAAGCATGGCCTGGTGCTTTATAGACTTAGATTTATTAAAGGGGAGGTTAAGTACCAGAGGCTTCCTTCCATCTCTCGTTAGTTCCTATATCCTTTCTCTTCAACAGACTGCTAATAACTCACCTTCTTGTAGGCTTTAGGTACCCCTTCAAGCAGCCCCCAGAGAAGATTGCATTGCATTGCAGTTTGGGATTTTGGCACCCATATTTTTCTGAATTTAGCCTTTATTCTCCATGTAAAAGAGTTGGAATGTGGGATTAGAGAGAAGCACACCTGTTGTGAGCGGTCTCCATGCCCCTACAGGAATATTACTGATTTTCAGAAACCAAGTGTTATGAGCTTCCTTTGTGTACACACATTCTGGATGGATCCCTGCTTGGAAAGATTTATAACTTAGATGGTGGGAAAGGAAGGATTTAATCACTGCCTATTTTATTAATGGGAAACTGAGGCACAGAGACATTAAATTCAACTAAACCATAAGATCATTCAAATCAAGGAAGAAATTGAGCCAAGACTGAAATCAAGTGTCTTAACCACAGGACCATTCTTCTTTTTTCCTCAATCTTTTTTGAAAGTCTTGATGACTATAGTGGGTTCATTTCTTTCCCCATCATCTTCCATGGGAGACTTGAAGCATAGCTGGAATTTCTAAAGCTCTATTCGGTCAGACTTAATTTGGTCTAATCATGAGTGCAAAGGTTTCAATATTTTGTTCTTATATCTCCACCACATTAAGTCAACCACATAAAATCTTAGAGTGAGTACTTCATTTTGAAAGAGAAAGTTGGTAGGAGAAATTATAATGCAAACCATGTGATGTTCCATCTCTGTTTACAAGGTTGCTGAAAACTCTATTTCCCAAGCAAAAGAGGGTTCCTCATGGATAACCAAGTCCAGATTCTTATTCCATTTCATTTGGTTCAAACATATTGTTAACATTTTGCAGTATTTTGTATACATTTTGCATACATACATATGGCTCCAAGTAAAAAAAAAATAATTCTCCATATCTGTGGCTGTAATTGCGTTTGACTTAAGGTGAACACTCATTGAGTGATAGCTCTTCTAAATCTATATAAGCAGCAATGAAACCCAGTTGAATAACAATAACCTGTTAAGATGTTTAGACATTACTTATTGATGGGCATTACATCAGTTTTTTAAGGCGGCAGAAGTTCAACCAACTGTAAGTCAGGCTAATAACTTTCCATCAAAGTATCTGGATAGGCATGCTAAAGGACTGCCTGTTAAAGCAGATAAAATAAAATATCCTGGGATTTTTGTGCTCTTGTAGTTAGTTTAAGAAACAGACAGGAGCTTCTATTGCAGGGATATGTTGCTCTCTCTTCTTCTATTTGAGACTATCCAAGACCAGTTCACTTCAGTTCTCTTTCTTCTGAACTACAAAATATACTTTAAAATGACAGCTTACAGGAACAATTATGGTGTTGATTTAACATCTACAAAAATACATAATACAGAGGTGAACCTATTGATTGGAGCAATGGGACACGTTAATGAACATTTACAACCTCAGCACCTCTTCAGTGTGTCCAAGGAGTAATAGAGGGTGTGCTCAAAGAAAGTCAGAGAGGTGTTATGACAAGAATCCGGACATGCGGTCCTTAGGAAGCTGAGAGTTGTCAGGGCATTTGTCAAAAGCAAGTTTTGTCTGAGCATATTGAGAAAATTCATTTTGATTGGTTGTGTCCAGTGAATTTTCATCTTCACTTGATAAGATAAAGATCTTCCAACTGTCAGGAGATTTGGTTCAGGGATAAGTGACTAAAATGTTTTGGGGGAAGGACAATCTTGTTGGTATGCATTTGTAATAAGCTTAAATGTTTATGTTCCTGAGGTCAAAAGCATACAGAGTAAGACGGTTTCTCAAATTTAAAAACATTTCCTTTCACTTACACAGGTATGTAACCATAGCATACACAACTATAACAGCCCTTAAACAGTTAAATCAAATATTAACTTTGGATCAAAAATTTGATGTGATTCATTCTGCCACTTTCATGCCTGTATTTTTTTTTAAATTACATGCATACATCAGTCATATAGGCTTACTTAAAATATTAATTTTCTCATGTTAATCAACCCAGGTAACTAACTGCTTTTCTTTTTTTATAAGCAGGCTACAATACTCATAAGCTTAAGTTATTTCAGTACGTAAAATTCTGTATTACTCCAGCTGAGACAACATTCTTTGGGTTCAGTGCTGATGTAACATCTGGAAAATGAATTCATTCTACAGTAATAGTAACTCGTAGTCTAGCTCTTCAAGTCCTAAGCGTGTTGCTTATGCAGAAGAAATTCTCACTACTTATGTTTTTTTCAGATGTTTCCATCTTAAAAAGATCAATGACATCATCTTTCCCTTTTTAGTATAATTAAATCTGTATATCCTCTGTAACTGATTAATTGCATAATCCAGAGACAGCATTAGTATATAGCGCTAAGAAAAGGAATGTATGAATGGACAGACTGGGTCAGGCCAGAAGTCTTCCTATCCTGCCTCTAATAGCAATCACTAGCAGATAAATCGAAGCAGTATGAAAATAAATTTCTAGTGGAAAACAAAGCAAGCCTACAGAGATTCAGCAGCAGTCATTCTCTAGACTGTTTGAACTTACAGTTGCTTCCAGAAAGCCTATCATCAGATTCAAAACGTACTCACTATATGGAAGTTTAGGGGTTAATGATTAATAGATATTTGTGTAGGAAGGGGAATAAGAGGAATTTTAGAAGTATTGACGGAAGTTAATTACTTTTGAGTAAATTATCTTTAACCTCTGAAAATCCTCCCCCAGCCCATACACCACAATGTCAGTAAACAAGTCTTGATTTTCAGCAGTGATGAACTCTCATACGTGATGACCAGCATCCTTGAAAACCAGGCCAGCTTCTTCTGTCAAAGATAACTGACATTTACCTCATGTAAAAATGTAATATATATTGAAGAATGCTTATCAGTATGTCTGAGGGTGCAAACTAAAAGGAAAATCTGCATGCTGTCTGCGGGACATTAGTGCAAGTGAAGTAAATCTAGGTCTAAAACTGAGAGCCTGAAAAGCCCTGCTTCGCTAATGGGTCTAATCTCTGAGGATGCCTCCTACTGTAGCTGTACATTTCTACAGATGGTTGAAGTCCTGCTGCTGCGTATACCCAGAAGGATGTTGCTGTAGACAAAGATGGGTTCAAGCCAACTACATTGTGACCAGTCAAATGCCTTGGTTGTGTGCCACTTCCTATGTGGATTTCAGCTGTGCTTAAGTAGCAGCTAGGTACCTGGGCTGCTTCTGTACATATGCTGAAGCCTAAATTAATGCAGCTTAGGAGGCAAAGAGTTAGAGATTAAAGTGCCAAATTTCCTAAGTTACTAGTCACTGAAATTACATATAATGCACAAGGGAGTCTGGATGTCAACACAGGATAAGGATACTATAAAGATTTCTTCCTGAGAACTTTTATGATATCTAATTTCTTAAAGGAAAAATAGAAATAGTGAGTCATTTGCAATATTTTTTCCAGATAAGCATGAAATGCATCCAACAAATAGCAGCATAGCCAGGTGCTACATCCTATGTTATGTCAGTCAAGTCCACAGCCAGCTACTTGTGGGTGGGGAAAGTGCGTCCAAAAACTCCACGTGAGAGGTTGGAGGGGATATATAAAAGCTTGAGATACACTACTCTCTATATTAAAAACAAGCCTGTGATGAAGCATGATTCACCTCTTAGGTGTATGGCCAGATCATTTCCTCTAGTTCAGCATCATTATCACAGCCAGTATCTGTCAAACTTATTTCCGAGAGATTTGAACTCCAAATGTATAACTCTCTGTAAATTCAGTTAAAAGAAAACTTCTCTTTTTTTATTGTTCTGCAAGCCTCCAAGGTATAAATTTGCATTTGGCACCCAGAAATATCCTGCTTCCAAGAAAACTGGATAAGAATGCTTAATCTGTGAGGTCTCCCTTCACAGCGTTCCCTGGTTTTGTCTAATAACTGTGAGGAACAGCGTGAGGGATCCCTGACAAAGGATTTTAGATATGTCAGCAAAAGTAACGATGGAACAAGTCAGCTCTGCTGGAAAAACCCTTTCCTGGGCTTGCAGCTCTCCTATTCGGACCTCGTGATCCCTAGATAGCCCAGCTGATTCCACCAAATGTCAAATATAGTTGTCATTGTTCAGGTCTATTTCCAGAGGACACTACGCCAGGCATTAAAACACAGAATGAATATTTATCGTGTTACACACTGCTGGATGAAAGCCCACATCTGTTTCTCAAGCTGACTAGACAAAAATGGGGCAGAGTGAAGGAAATAAAAATCACCAATACAGATCTCCCACACGTAAAACAAAAACCCAGAAAACTTCTGACCTTTAACTAGAGCATTTATAGTTCCTCCTGCTTATGCCTCCATTAGAGCACAAGTTCATAAGCAGCCCCACTGAGCGCTGGCTGTTTCTAAGAACCAAGAAACTTCTTCTCAGAAGTGAAGAAGGTTGATGCAATTTGGAGGCCAGAGATCAAAAGACATTTTCAAGCAAAGTGTTTTGTAATCACGATAGCTCCCCATGTTTAGCTCAAATTCTACTGCACACAGAGAAAACTGAGAGGATGAACGTTTCTCAGCCAGATCGTTTGCCTAGGAGGACAACTTTCTCCGCTGATGACCACAGATGGGAGCTCTGGCAGGGATCCTCATCTCTTTTTCCTGACAATAGGAGGCTCTTAGGGCCTGCTCTACATCCATTTCAAAATGCTTCATCAAGGGAAACATAATGCATCATTTCCCACCTGCAGTGGGGGAAACCGAAGCACGGGAAGTTATGTGGTTTTTTCATCATTACATAAAAGTCCGTCCTCAGATCTGCTATTGTAACCCCATTTTTACTTGTCCTAAGATGATACAGCTGCTTTTATCCTGAACAGAGCTTTGTGCTCCTTTGTCCTCATATAATAAATGGGAGAGGTTGTCCATGCAGACATCACTTCTTTATTCTTGATTTGTGATCCTTTTGACACATCTCCAATTCTGTTTTGCTTTGCATTTTAAGACCACCAGCTGTTTGGGAAGGAGATCATGTATTCCTCGGTACTGGCTACTACACAGGTCATCGTTTGAAATGTCATAGCTGGGTAACTGCATATACCAGAGCTCAGGCTGCCGATAAGCGCACTTACATGTGTACTCAAGACCATTTAGGTTTGCCTTTTATGAATAATATTGAAGGCAATAGCAGAAAATGCCCCCCTAGCTCAAGTAAGTATTTTAACATAGTTTTTGTCCCCCAAATACTGTTGTTATCCCCAACACAACAGTTTTCTCCACAAAAGTCCATCAATGAAAACTTCAGTGAAAAGATATTTTTAAAAGCAATAAAGGTTACTATGAGCTTAAAATATTGTCTTTTACATAAATAAAACCAAACCACATCGTAAAAAAAAAAAGATACCACGATCTACATTTTTTGTTTATCAAAACCAGGTAAGATTCAGTAAAAAGAAAATAACTGCTTCTTAGCATAATATTTTCTTTTATGTTGGAAATGCAAAGATTTAGAGGAAATAATTAAAAAAATGCCACCTGGTAAAGGTGTTCAGTGCTCAGTTCCTGCTTTTTTCAGGAGATAGATAGATAGAAAATTAAATATCACAGAGGACTGGGCCTAAGCATCTTGTGCAAAGTCTTACAGGAAACCTGTGGTGAAGCCACGCCTAAACTCAGGTCTTTCAAGTCCCTATCTAGCAACCATCCCACCTGAAGACCTGAATACAAAGTCTACCCAGTCTTGGGATTGGCAGCCGGAACATGAAACACTAAATTAAATGCTTGCAAAACACTTCAGACATTGAGAATTACTGCCCTTTTGGTTACATTTCTGAGGATTTCTTTCCTTCTCAGCCAATGACTAAACTGAATCACAACCATAGCAGCCTCTCTCTTCCTCACCTTACACGTTCACACAGAAGAAAAAAGTTCAGCTCAGGAAATTAAAAACTTCTGACCTTTATTGTAACTCTGTTTTGTTACTGCAAGACTGTTTGGACCCAGCATCAGCAAAGCTCTCTGGAGGTGGATGACAAAATGGTGACCTCTCGTTTTGGGTTCTAGACCAGTTATAGTTCCCAGGTTTCTTCGGTTTAGTTCCACGATAGGCACCATATGCAGTCAGTCTGCCCTTCACAGATGGACAACAAAAAAGTGACAATAATGCAAAGATTAAAAATAATAATTATACATGTGACATATTAAGACTTTTTAAAAACACAATACTAACTCAAGGAATAATGTTGAAGTGAAAAGCATGGAGGAGTCTGTGTGAAGCATGTTATTGAAAGGCAATCAATATTTATTACGATTTAAAAAAAAAAGGATGAAACATAGTGAATTAATGATGTTTGTTTTTCTGAAGGTAACTGAGATCAGTGCATGTTTCTATGCATGTTTCTATACAAGGGACCACCCTTGTGTTAGGACTGAGGACAGCCCATGACTGGAGCCAGAGCTGTCAAAGCAGAGCTCCAGAAAACAGCAAAGTCTCTGGGTGAGGAGGGGGAGTGGGTACAGGCAGAGACAGCAAGTTATGAGTTGCTTGCATTTGCATTTTGATGTAACAAAAGGGGAATACCCAACTGAGTGTAGAAGTTGCTGATTTAGTAGAATGAGAAGACACCTTTGCTCATGAGTTATTCTGCTCAATTTAATGACTAGCTTTATGAAGGGGGCCCCCAAAAGCCTACTGAATCCAACAGAGAGGATCCAGTTGATTTCATTGATCATGGATAAGCAATAAAACTGAATTTGTATAAAACTCACACCTTCCAGTGATGTATGTAAGGGACCCTCAGGGGAAAGCAAAAGGGAAAATACCTGTCACAGCCACAACACTGCTGACTAGAGATGGTAAGAAAATGAATCATCAGTGTTGCCCCTGTGCTATCACTCTCTGGAAATTTTCAGTGAAAATGAAAAAAATAAAACAATGACAGCATGCAGAAATCCAGAGAACAGTCAGTCTCTCACCTGCAGAAAAGGGCAAGGTAGTAGAAGGAGTGTACAAGGCAGTTTCAAAGAAAATAAAACATACCAGTATTTTCTCAGGAGAGCTCACATTTTCAGCAAAGAAATAAAAACTGAAATATTCTGACTGAGAGTGTTATTGTTTCTTGTGAAACCTGGAATGCTTCCCCTAATAAGTTAACCCTCCTGGCCAATGGCCTGTGCTCTAATGAACCATGATCTTCTTGTTAAAGAGTGGAAAGGATGCAATGGAGACAGTCTTTGTGACTAAGCATGCAAGAAGGTCCATCATGGGACAAATAATATGCCTAAGGAGCACATATGAAAGAACAAGGAGGTGAAGAAACGTGAAGAACATTGGCCAGCTAACCCAAAAGAATTTAGTCTTTTATCTGACTGAAATATTTTTATTATTTCAGTGATCTGATTGTTTTTATAATTAAGGAAGTCCAGCATTTCCAACAAAAATATACTGTAAGAGGAAAAAACATTTTTTGCCAAAAAAGAAATTTATTCATTTAAAAACTGCTTCAGCATTTTTTCTAGTGTGAGAGTGTCAGGCTAGCCTACTGTTGATTTACTTTTCCTTTTAATTCGGCAGGATAAGATCAGAATCCTTCCCTCTTCGCGAGTTACAGGTTCCAGTTTTTACTTCTGCATTTTAAGGTGGTATAAGCTGCAAGCTGGATTTTGAGGCTCTGTAATTGTGTCTCCAGGTATTATAAGCAAGTGCAGCTTAAGGGACATGAAATGTTCCTTGTCCCAGTTGAATACGAGACAGTGATATTCCCACTCCATTGCTGAGAAGGGTTAAGAAACCTGATAGCAGGGGTAGAGAAGGAGGGATGACATCAGGGGCTTGGATCTAGTTGTACATGACTATTTGTGAAGGAAGATTAAAATCAGTGGACGGATAATATCTCTGTGTTTGCATCTTGCTGAAAAAGCAGCCTTTTCCTCTCCCTTTACGTCACTTGCAGTGCCGCAACTGTGAATGTAACCACATGAAGAGAATGAAAACTTCAGGCTTTGATGGTCTACACTCCGCTTTCCCCAGCATCACATAGGAAAGTATGTGGGCTGTCGGCCGAGCGAAGCAGTCACATGAGTAACGTTCTGCCCTGACGTATCACCTGCTGGAGAGGGTAGTGGTATTGTGCTGCTTGTACGTCATGGCAGAATCAGACCCATGGCCCTGCTAGAAGGACTGCACGGTCCCTCCTTTCCCTCCACATGCATCTTCAGACACTGTTTCTCAGGTGCATGCATGACCTAGACTGTTAAAAAGCACTGGTATTAGTAATCCATCATATCTACTGGTCAATAACCAGTGAAAATATAGTCTGGTTGTTTCCTTTAAGATATGCAAGGTGGCCTTAAAGATCATTTTATGTTAGCATTCAAAGGCTTTGTATAGTCCAGCTTGGAGGGATATAGTTAACACAGACTTTCAATTAGCTCTCAGAATTGGTGACCTAGAGGAAGAGTGGTATGGAACAGCTACTATTGGGAATGGCTCTTCCGGAGTTCGTAGCAGTGCAGATGCTGAAGCACTGACACACTAATCACTCATTAAGCGCAGCAATGTACAGCATCAAGTTTCATGTCAGGCAGTTGCACTGAGAAAAGAGAGACCCAGCAGTTCAGACAGACTATGAGCTCCAATGGAAGCTGAATGACTTCTTGATTCAAAAAAGATTAGTAGCCTAGGTCCCTTTAACTAAACGTTTCATTGGTCAGGAAAAAAACCCAAAAGCCTCTGTGTATAGCTAGTCCCAAATTACCAAAACTTCCTGTTAATCTTCTCACTGTCTTCTGCTAGTTACTTATCATCATCTTAGATCTCAGAATGAGCCAGACTGTGAAGTTTGTAGGAGAGCGATTGCTTCGTATGTGACAATACACCAGTAAGCATCATGGGACCATAATTCTTAACATAAGATAAATCTAGGTGTAATATAATTCTCAGGTTACGATGAATGTACCTTTTGCAGCTTATTTCTCTGGGCTTAATAATGGTCAAATATTAAGCAGTTTTTCCCTTCGGAGCAAACTTATTCCTCAAAATATCACACTGAAGGTTTTCCTTTCCCTTCCTAGTCCTCCTTTTAATTTTCACTTTTGGTCTACAAGAAGTCATGGAAATATCATGAGGAAATTCAGATACAGATACAGATACAGATACAGCATTGTCTCCGGACAGCTAAAGATGTGCAGTAGCCCTGCAACGTTCAATTCTATTGGATTTTTACCAACGGCTTCCATGAATCTTAAATTTAAATGAACTTTCAAGGCACACCTAAATAGCTAGATGCTTATCTGACCTGTATCTAACCTCCCAACCTTTTGTGGCTGACACCATCACTTAGTATCATATGTGCATGTGTATGCCCACTATAGATAGATGCATACAAACTGCTAGATCATTTGCTTTTGCTTTATTCCCCTTGAGCTCCTTTTACTCTTCATGGAGAAGTTTATTCCTCTGCATCATCAATTTCTGGGACTGCCTGCCCTACATGGATAGCAGGTTGAGGAGTATAATCTGTCTGGTTATATGCCAGGAAGCAAAAAAATCTAATTTTAGTAAACAAGTGTTGATGCAAAAGGTCACCAAAGTCTGTCAGCCCTTACGTGGGAATTGGGAATGAAGCATTGAAAAGTGGGGATGTTGCCAAGAACATGACTCTAATGGCTTAACATGGTTAAGTGACGTGGGAGGGGCGAAGGCAGGAGGATAGGATCCTTGAGGGCCAGAATAGATCCTGCCCTTGCTATCTGGAGGAAAAGATAACAAAGATATACAATATACATGGGTGCTTTGCAGGAGAGGTGGTAAAAAACAAAAGCAAGAGATCAATTTCAGTGACCTCAATTAATAAATGCTGCTGGCAAGGTTGTCATTAAAAAGCAAGTGTTTTCTTTCAAAATTGTCTTTTTTTTTTTTTTTCCTTTCAAAAGTGAAATTTCTTATAAAGACGTAGTCTTCTGAAAAAGTTCTCTATCCTAAACTTTTCTGCATTTTTTTTGTTTGTCCTTCTACACCCATATGCCTGGGCCAGGAAGGCAGGCCATTGGAGAACTTTTTCAATACCCACAGTGAGAACCGCTTTGTTTGTTTAAGAGGTTGGCTAAGGGAATGAAAAATGGAACCATTTCAAATCCTGCAGCAGAGAAACAACTCCAAACTTCTTTTTTAAAAAATGCTCCTTAAAAAAAACCCATTGGTTTTTATAGCATTTTCCTTCTCAAAGACAGACTTTAATGAATTTGACCTCACCCACTCCCAGTGGGAGGCAAGCAAGACCAATGTCAGTTAAGTATGTTCTTTTCTTAAGTGAGAGATCAAGCTTTTCCTTAAGATCGTATGTACAGAGCTCAGCTATTCTAGCTAAGTCTATACTAGTAAATTAATGTGCCCAGCACTGGTCTAACAATGTAAGTGTATAGACAGTCACATCCCTGTGCCTGGGAACATTTCCTGGCACTGGTTCATTTACTGGTTCATTTAGAAAGGCTCTTGGTCCCTCCTTGAATGAAAGCACTAGCCACTGCCTGGCCCACAGCCCCCCACACTCCCCAGGTGAGGTGCAGACCTCAGTATTTCAGATATACATCTGCTGATAACAGTCTTGACATTTTTTAGTTACTTCTGGGGGACCTCTTAGAAATGATCCAGGGACTGCTGCTTGAAAAGTGCCCTGTGACCCACCCCAGCCTGGAGCCCTGCACTCAGCGTGCCTGGATTATTTCTCTCCCAAATTCCTGCATAGATCCTGTTGATGTCCTCCTCTGAGCTGCTGTGAAGGGTGAGATACAGTTTATACGTAGTCTATCCTGAGACTTAGACCATGGGGGATTTTATATAGCTAAGCAAAATGGCTGAAATTTGTCCAAAATAGAGGACGAGGAAACTCAAAGGGAGTGAGGGTGAGGGAACAAGCAGGAAGAGGGGAAAATCCTAAACATGATTCTGATAAGAAATATCGGGTGAAATTTATTTTAAATAATAGACCTGACAGCAACTAGGATCTATTGTCCTGTGTCCACTGGAGTCAGAGACACCTCCTGAGACTTTAATGTTTGGCATAATTTGTTTCCTGATTTCTTCCCTTATCGCAGCCATTAAATTGCTTGCCATACTCTAGGAGGGGTCAATACAAGCACTGTTTTAATAGAAAGCTATTTGGTGGCTTCCTCCCTTCTCTCCTTTTTTTGCACACGCACACATTTGCTATATATAAAACAGGCTTGGTTAAACTGATAGACCCAAGGTCATAATTTCTCAGGGAAATGGCAGACTAATGGAAAAAAAGGTTATAAATATAATAAAACATGAGTCCCATGACATTTACCAAGGACAATAGTTTCATAATAAACTATCGGGCACTTTGAAGCCTTCAGTTAGGCCCCCAAAAGACATCCTGCATCATCAGCGAGGAGAGGGCGGGAGTGGGAGATGGAAGGGAAACCAAGCAAACTTTGAAATAGCCAGAGAAAAATATGCCTGTGGTTTCCAAAATGGCCTGAGCTACTAATGCTCTCTGATGAGTTGAAGGATTAAAAGTTCAAAAGGGCAGGTCACGTGAGGGCACCAAGGTCTTGCAGTGCTGTGACCTAGGAAATACTGACTGGTCAGAGAGTGAACCTATCCACAGCATGTTACCAATTAGTGTTTAATGACCAAATGTGGAATGCATTAGCGCTTCTGAGAACTGAATATGTTTTCAAAGGGTCCAAGATGTTCTTTACAAACATTCCTGTGCGGTTTGGTTCACACTGTGTTTGGGGAAATCCTCAAGCTTTGTCCAAACTACAAAGCAGATATGTTGCAAATTCCAATGGAT
Source organism: Fregata magnificens (assembly GCA_013389945.1). Taxonomy (NCBI): domain Eukaryota; kingdom Metazoa; phylum Chordata; class Aves; order Suliformes; family Fregatidae; genus Fregata; species Fregata magnificens. The sequence continues at coordinate 7,563 of WAAD01023704.1, read as the reverse complement.
GTAAGAATGGAACAAACATGGTTTAAGTTTCTAAAGAGACGAAAAGTTTGAGCTCAGGGACCCAGGTAGGGCCTCTAGGAGGTAAAAAGGAGATTCTCCTGTCTTTATTCAGTCACTAACATGCTTGGTACTTAATTCAAGACTAAAGAGTATGCGGATTCAATGGAACTCTCTCAGTTGATACCAGCTGAGACTCTAGTCCGTGCTCTGAAGACCTTGCTATTATAGAGGCCTAATCTTGCAAACACTTCCTACCATACATATTGCTTTTACATCACATCACAGTTGCAAACTGCACACACCAATAGATTTTAGGGAGCATACAGGGGAAGAAAGGAAGGCAAATTCACTAGACCCTGAAGCCCTGGTTGTGCTTTCCCAAAGGCCAAAGAAAAAGATAAAGAAATTGGGCAAGAGTCAGTGTGCTTCACATATCCTAAACCTTCCACTTCTCCCCCTATTCCGACCTGACCCTCAGTTGCTTTTCCCCTTCCTTTGGTCCTTTTCAACTCCACAGCACTTTCTTCTCACAACATTTTTTCTGGGTCTTTCTTTTTCAGCCTTCTGCCTCATTTTCAGAATTTTATCTTGCTTCCCTCTTCATCTCCTTCTGTCTTCTGAGAAACCTGTGTTCCTACTTACTTCCCAGGTTACCATGCATCAGACTGACTCATCTCTAGATCTTATATCAGGCTAAGTTTTGCACCCACTGCATTTTAAACTATTCTTTCAACTGGCACTCAGCCTGGATGCGTATTTCTGCTGAGCAATATTACAGAGATAGATCAGAAAGTCTGGTCTTAACTAGTGAAGGGCAAAAGGCAAAGGATGAAGTCTCTTGCTTCTTAGTCCATCCTGTTCCATTTATTTATGTTATCTGAAGGTGGTATAACACATTTTCCGACATGTCTGTCTTCTAGAGGGAAGATGCTCTTAGTGTATATGCTACAGAAAATAAATATGAGACTGCCTTCATTAGGACATCTTCGAAAATCTCAGCAAGGGGCAGGATGGGGGAGTGATGGGCCCATTTTGGTAGTATACTGCAATGATGTTTGGCTGGACTGTTCTTAGAAAGGCCAGCTACTTTGTAACTGCCCCCAGGATGTCCCAGGAAGAAGGAGCACAACAACGGCTTAAAGCCACAATGGCATCTCTCTGTCTTCCTGATGTGTTCAGAAAAAACACACTGAAATGTCTCACATCTGTGGAAATGCACAAACAGTGATGGTGTGCTCATTCCCCCTCCATTTAAACACAAGGTACAACAGGTTAGCTTAAACCACGTATGTACAACTTCCAGTTGTCAAAAGAAGTAGAGGGAAAATAGTGGAAGGTGAAAACGTGGGTGGGAAGGTGATGATATTCATAGAATCATAGAATCACAGAATTTTATTATATTACAGTAGAAGATGTGGGGAGGTACAGCTCTGTGTTTATATAGGAGAGCACAAGCCATCCACAGACTAGGCTTTGCATCCCTAGTCTAAGCCTTTCTGTCACAGGGCTGTCACAGAACCCATACACTTGATGTCTGAATAGTTCTTCTGTCTTGTTTGATAAAACCCATCCCTGCAGGGACTATGAGATTTTGTACATCTCTATGGCTGGATGCCTGAAAAAAACATTTTAAAAATAAAAATATCTCTTCATGGTTTGTTATTTAAGGAGCTTAAGGAATGGTGAAACCCATACTTTGAATTTGTTGGAGGTCTTAGTTGATAGAACATAGTCAGACAGATTGGGATTTTTCTGGCTGTAGACAACAAGAACATTGAATTTTTAAGTGACTTGTTTTTCTAACTGTGTAATTGCACAGGCACTAGAACAATTTCAAATTTAGCCAGCCTGAACAAATATCACTTTTCTTCTGAATTTATCACTCTCTTGGTAGCTGCAACATAAGTCATCCATAGGTTTTCCACTCATCCACAGATACCTCCAACCATCATCCCTTTCCAACTAGGCATTCACAACTACATGGATACTTCCCAGAAACACCTCTGAGGCACAGTGATGGGGTGCTACCATTTTGGATGTGCAGTTTAAAAACATACCTTTAAATGTCTACCTCTACTCAGTTTTTGAAGGTTGTGTTCGGTTAAGACAACAGTTGTTTGTAAAGGAACAAAAAGTGGCAGACAGATCAAAAGCTTGGCCTGTATGAACATTCCGTGTTAATAGGTCCAGCCTATTTCCTTTGTTGGGAAAAAGTATCCTGCTAGCAGTGGTATGAATTGTGCATTATATTATGTTTTCATGTAATAGGCGTAGATAGCTATGTATATCTCATAACACATACAGTACCTCTTGACCCAGAAGGTAGGCCCAGCTCACTTTAAGAGATGCATATTACGCAGACTCTCGAGGCCATAAAGTAGATGTCAGAGTAAGACTGCCTATGGGTGAAAGCATTGTTAGCACACTCTGTGCCTCCATTGCAATCTTCAGCTTTTAGTTCCCGTTGCACTGGAAAGGATGAAATGCCAAGACTGGTTGTTGTAGGATGGACCAGAACTCAGCCACCCAGGACATATTTTGAAAAGTTACTTTTCCGTATTCCTTTCTAATTGCATTGGACTGCTTCTAATCTATAGAGGATTGACATATGTTGCATAGATATGCACACCCCCAGTCCTTAAAACTTCCATTTATTCTGACACATTCCAAGTATCTGGATTCACAGGCACATCTCTGTGCTCGTTCCAAGAGGAGTTTATCTGGCTGAGCCGCCCAGCACCTGTTCAGGGTGGTCTCTCTGCTCAGTCGGAGGATGTGCATCAGAGTTACATTTCAATGGGAGGGTAGATTAAGGATCACTGACTCAGCTGACTTGATCATGTGCAGCTGACCCTTTCATTCAGGGGCTGTTCAAAGTAGCAGCTGGTGAGTGCCAGAGCATTGTTAATGACTGTGCACTCAGGCAGCACTTCGTTAGGAAATGCACAAAATGTCTGCTCAGACTTCTTTATTGCACGGTTCCCTGAGCTGCTGGAGACCAGAGCTTGTGAGACGCTGCTGGTAATTTCCACTGGTTGTGCGGACTTACAAATAGAGCATCTGGCATTTCAAGCATCATAGGATGGCACTTGAGAATCATGCAAAGTTAGGCTAGAGAGAGCTGTAACTCCAGAGACGGTTTAATGGCACATTGAGACAGGATGGACCAAAAACTTAAGAATTACTGTGGAATTTAGGAAGCAGTGATCTGATTCTTTGTTACATCGTATTTTCTGTGAGACCCTGAGCAAACCTCATAAAGTTGATTTAAGCTGATGGTCAGGGCAGACCTCAAGAGACCTCCTTACTCAGCTTGGCTCTGCCTGCCTCTGCAATGACTGCTGTGAACTACAAGTTACTCTGATGCTGGTCTTCTTGTTTATTAACAGGAATAAAAATTTTAGGAATCCATCAGATCTTCCCCAAGACTATCTTCATCTAAGGCCAACATGATAAAAAGTGAGGGACTGAAAAGGGAGGCTAAGAACAGTATGTTGGTTTTGAGCACTTATGCATGTATCATGAAAGCAAAGTCATCACAATTACAAAAAGGGTAGAACAGGCAGTCTTGACCATGTACTCTTATTTTCACCAGTTTCTGGTCACAGGCCAGGCCCCCTCCAGTTCCCTGGGTAATGCTGAGAAGTTTTGTAGTGGATGGCATTGGTACACTATTCTAATACCTGATGATTTCAAGATAGTAAGTTGCAGCGGCTGCAGAGTTCCCCATCACCTATATGAGACTGTACTTGGCAGATTATCACTTAGAAAGAGAAGGCTGCAGCCTCCTTCAATCTGCTCCTCTCCAGCATGTGGTAAATCTGCTCCTTTTACAGGAATAAAATGCTGGTTATAAAGGATTCTCTGATTTACCAGAGAAAGATGTAACGAGTTCATGGCTGAAAATCAAAGACAGGATACTTCAGAAAGGAAACAAAATGACAGGATGAATAGCCACTGGGTAAGGATCCCAAGGGAAAAACTCCTCATGCCTCCAAATCAAGACAAAGGTCCAAACTGACTTTGCCTTTCTGTAGTGATTTATCTGAGATGGCCAAATTTGGAGCCTGTCATGCTAGGTCTCTCCTGAGAGAAATTCAGATTTTCCCTTTGGAGGATCACCCTTTGGAAGTTCAGTCTTTTCCATTGACTGTGGAGGAAACTCACAGGAACTGTGCTCCTAACTTAGACACCAGCTAGAACTGGGCTTGACTGCTTTTCTCGCTGAATTTTGCCACTTATGAATTGCTGGGATAATTACAAGAATAAATGGATGAAAAGTCACATTCTATGACAGAAAGGAGGGCAGTCTGGGTGATCCAATAATCTTTTCCAACTTTAAATTACATAAATTAAGGATCTTTTACAGTATTAATGCAGCACTATGTAGTTCAGGTTTCTCTGTACAGGAGGAGGACTACGGACGGCTCCCTCATCACCCTTCCTCTCCATTTTACTGGTGTGACAGACACACTCCTTAATCACTAGCTGGTGTGACAGACACATGGCCGCAGTTGCTTCTTCTTTGTCATCCTCCATTCAGACCCTGACACTGCAAGTGGAAGTCCTGATGTGGTGATTGCAGGGGAAAGTTCATGGCAGCCCAGGCAGGCAGCCAAACACTGAGCTCGTGTTCACACTCTTCCACCCAAGCGTAAGAAAAGCACACTACAAACACACAGATTGATATCAGCATTTGGTGGGAACAGATCCAAGAGCTGGATGTCAGTGGGTTTTGTGAAGCAAAAGAAAAAAAGAGATTAGAAAAAAAAAAGATCATACAGTCATTCATAGTGTTCTGGCTCCAGGTTGCTAAATTGGAGGTGGTTCAGAGAAGAGCCACCAAAGTGATTAAAGGATTAAAAACATACTTTACAGAAAGATTCAGGAACTCAATTTGTTTAGTTTAATCAAAGAAAACGTTGAGGGATGGCTTGATTACAGCCCGTTAGTACCTACTTGTGCAATGAAATTTCAATAATTTCCTCTTATGTCCAACACAAAAGGATTTAATAAGATCTGATGGCTGAAAGCAAGACCAAAAAAATGCCATTCTTAAAATGTTAAGTATTGTAAACAGTTCACTGAACAGGTAAATTGTAAAACAAGGTTAGACTTCTTTTTTCTCCATAAGATATTGCATTACCTGTGTTGATATGGCCTGTTTCTCCACTCCCCCCAAAGTGCCTTAATTTGACTAAAGATATTAATTTTACCAAATATGGGTATCTAGACTGGAGACAACCTAATCTGATCTCATTGTTTTGCTTCCTATATGGTCAGAAGAGAGAAGCAGGTATCTTTAAGGGTATAGTTCACTTCTGTTCAAGCTAATTTCTAACTGTTTGGATGGGTGTCGTTAGCAATAAGCCACATGGGATGAAGGCAAGTTTAGTGGGCTTAAGTACAGGAGGAAGTGTTCAAGACTCACATGTAGAGTTACAGAGACAGATGCTTTAACCCAGACAAGCATTAGTTCAGGGGAGCTTGTATTGTGTGTTAGAGAGATGATTCAACCAGCTAGCGTATTGTAAGGTTTTCTTCATCTGTTATAGGACAGAATACAGAAACCCTGCAGGCATACTCCACAGTTCTGCAGGGAAAGCTAAAGTGCAGGAAGAAGTTAGAGACAGCAGTTCTTAACCTTTTCCATAGTGGCTAATCTCACCCCACACCCCTCCTCCTGTTTAGTAGTGTGATACTGACAGTATAGTCTCATGGTTCCAGAAATCAGCTGTAGGAAATTATTTCAGAACTGTTCTTTGAGGCCCCAGCTGAGAACTGGACCCTGCCCTACCAGAGATAGTGCAAGCAAACATTGAGAAGCACATCCCGCTCTGTTTTATATATAGTGTTATAAATATATTTATATGTTGTTATGTATAGTCAATAAAAAGACACATAATGGAAGAGGGAATATGTATTTATAGATCACAGGATACATCCATTTGGAAGGGAAATCATGAGGTCTCTAGCCCAACCTCCTGCTCAAGACAGCATTAGCTACGACACCAGACCAGGTTGCTCAGGGTGCTCAGAGCTTTATTTAGTCTGTTCTGAAAAATCTTTGAGGATGTAGAGCGTACAACTTCCCTGGGCAACCTGCTCTGTGACTTGACTCTTGCAATGTAAGTGTTTCTCCTTATTTCTAGCCTGGATCTCTGTTGTTTCAACTTGTGCCTGTTGTCTCTCATCTTCCCATATTGCAGCGCTAGAAAGAGCCTGGCTCCATCTTTTTGATATCCTCCTTGTACTGGCAGGCTGATATCAGGTCCCCCTAAAGCTGTCTCCTCCCTAGGCTGAACAAGCCCGGGTCCATCAGCCTCTTCTTGCTGGGCAAGTTGGTGTTCTTCAATGTTGGTGGTCTCTCCTGAAATTGCTCCAATTTGCCGATGTCATTCTTAATCTGTGGGGCCCAAAACAAGATACAGTATCTAAAGGTGGTCTAATGAATGCTGAGTAGAAGGAGGCAATCACTTCCCTTGACCTACTAGCTGTGCTCCTGTTCCTACAGCCCGGAGTGCTGTTGGCCTTTGCTGCCAGGACACACTGCGAGCTCATGTCCAGCTTATTGTCTGCCTTTTCTACAGAGCTACTCCCCAGTCAGTCAGTCCCAGCCTGTGTTGTTGCAAGGAATACTTCCTTCCAAGAGGCAGGATTTTTGCATTTGTCCTTGTTGAATTTCATAAAGTTCCTGTTAGCCCATTCCTCCACCCTGCCAAGGTCCTTGTGGATGGCAGTCAAGCCTCTGAGTGCATCTACTGTTTCCCTCAGTTTGGTGTCATCTATAAACTTGTCAGGTATGCACTTTTCACCTCCTCCAGGGCATTAATAAAGATAGTAAACAGGACAGGTCTTGTGGCAGTCCACTAGTACCTGACCTCCAGGTAGGGCAGGACCCATCAGACACTACCCTTTGAGCCTCATCATGCAACCATTTCTGATTGTCTATCCATCCAGACTGTAACATCCTAACGTGGATAGAAAAATATTGTGGGAGACAGCATCTAAAGCCTTGCTAAGAGGTAAATGACATTCACTGGGCTTCCCTTATCTGCAAATCAAGTCATGTTTTCATAGAAGACAATTGGTTTGGTCAACCATGATTTATTCTTGGAAAATAGATCTTGACTGTTCCCAATCACCTTCTCCTTTATGTGGCCAAAAATATGTTTCCAGAGGACCTGTTCCACTATTTTTCCAGGGACCAAAGTGAAGTTGACTGGCCTGTTGTTCACCAGGTTGACCTTTTGGCCTCATTTTGAAATGGATGCAGCATTTGCCTTTCTCCAGTTATCAGGGTTCTCCCCGAGTTCCATGACCTTTCAAAGACGGTAGGGAATGGCTGTGCAAAGATGACAGCCATTTATCTCAGCACTATGGATTCTGCCCATCCGATCCTGTAGACTGGGACGGGTCAAGTTCTCAGAAGTAATCCCTGATTTGACCCTCCTCCACTGCTGATAGATCTTTTTCTCCTTGAACCTTCTCACTAAGCAAAGGCCTGGGAAATCTTGTTTGTGAAGAGTGAGACTGTACTGGGTCTGGCTGAGGGGGAGCTGG
>WAAD01023703.1:1733-13570 GCA_013389945.1 Fregata magnificens | reverse complement strand
ATGTTTACTGCAAGGGAAGATTAATTATTGTTCATGTATGCTAAACCACACTGGTCATATAGCAAAGAGTGTGCATCCATATAATTCCCCTACTTCTGGGTCTGCCAAGTCTGTAAAAAAATCCCCCCCCAGCAGGTTTGAATATTATGCTTTTCAGTCTCCCACATAAATGATAACACTGAAATAGTGCTAGTCCTTGATATAGTACTACTATATGTATAGCCTTGATAAGGTACTCAGAGACCGAGGTCTGTATACTTCTAAACTTTCCAAAATGAGCAAGTAAACTGAACAAGCCTCATCCTCCACGTTATTTTACAAAGCCATTATAATCAAATACTGCACCATAGCTAATGGTATTTAAGAACAACAAGACTTCAAATCATAGCATTATTTTGCATTTTCAAAATACATGATTCCCTCTAACTTTTATGGTAGCATGGAGTATGATAGACAACAAAAAATAGGGTTTCCAACCAAACATTCCTGTGCAGATCTCAAGAGATACCCAAATGAATGCCTAATCCAGCAGTTCTTAAATTTTCTAATACTTAGAAGGGGGAAAAATTAGTCTTTTGGTTAGCAGATGTGTCTTAACAACCAAAGGGAGACAGAGGTAGTAAAGACCATCAGTGAAACCCAGGAATGTCATCTTGATGAGAGAGAGATCACATTCCAAGCAACTCAGCAATGGAAAGAGTTACAAGCCACATTCAGAAAAAAATCTGCCTTTTAAGTAATTATTTTTGGAAAAAGAGTCCTTATTCCCTGTGCCATTATGTACACACCATCCTGGCTATCAGAGCTTGTGTACTTTATCTATAGTTTAACTTCTTAATTGCAGAAAGGAAGGGAACAAACCTCCATTATTAGAGCAGGTCTGATGGGGAAGGGATAAAGCATAATACAAAGTATCAAAACATGCATTGCAATTTCTCAAAGTACAAGATCCAAGTATTCTGTCTTGAGTTAGACTAGAGGTGTAACATCCCTTTAAAATGGTTTGCATGCGAAATCTGTTGTGGAAATTGAATGAATTTTAAACAGAAAATCCAATTCCAACAAACACAGCCCCAGGTAGATCACCAACAAAGCCCAAATCCATAATTTCAAGGCGCAAAGACTGCTATCACTTGAATTACAAGAGCAAGCATCTCCCCCACCCCCACACACCACGCAAACACTGACTAGCCAAAAGAAGACTGCACAGAAACACATCAGCAAAACACTGATCAAGACTCCAGAAGTCTATTAACACTGTAAGGGAGCACTATCCTTTAGCTACAGATCATTGGTAGGCTTCACAATGCAGCAGAATAGAAAACTGCATGCAGCCAAAATGCAGAATGTTCCTCCTGATCCAAGCAAATGGGTAGGTGGTCTGTACCTCATTCAGAGTTTAGTTCTAGGGTTCTTCTTCCTCATGAAAAAACTCAGGTTTCTGCTACTACAGTATTATCCATACTATTCCTTATTTTAGGAGCAAAATAAAAAAGCTTTTTTTTTTAATTTGAAAAAAAAACCCAACAAACTAATTTGCTGTTCAAGACCTCTGTTTCATACCAGTGAAATATATCAAGCCCTGTTAGTTTTAACCTGCAGCTTCTCAAACCAGGAGCAATGTACCGGAAAAGCCTCTGAATTAGGAAGACAACGCCAAATTAACTCACATTGGAAGCATTGCTTCCTGCTTTTCTAAAAAAGTCTAATTCTACAGGTATCTTTGCTATTTTCCACAATTCTAAAAGAAAAAAAAGAAGAGTTTTCTTATCCTGTTTATCACTTTTTTTTTCCCCCGTCACTTGCACTGTTCATGTGACAAAGTATTAAGAAAATCCTTTGTTTCCATTTCTGTGGCTCATATGTTCTTCATAAAAGTTTTTGGGGAAAACTGTAAAAGTCAGATCTGGAAAACAGAACAAAGACAACTAAATGCTCATATTTTAAATTCAAAACCATCTTTTGCAGTATAGCACTTGTCTAATCCCAAACATCTTGTTACCTCCTTCTTCACCATCATCTCCTGTTAGATGGTGCTAGACCCATACTTTACCTCAGCGTGGTATCCTACCTGAATCAGACCCAGAAATCACATCCTAGCTGTACTTTGCACTTCCACAACTCTCCTTCCAAAACATCTGCATTCTGAATTTTAGTAGTCCAAAACACAGTTGCTGGATTATGTCTGTATTTTAGAAGCAGGACTTAATTGCATGTTTTTAAACTACTCTTTTATACCCCTGCCTCAATTGTCATCCTGGCTTTTAGATCTCTGTGAACTTACCTATTTTGTCATCTCCAAGTATTTGGATTTTTCCCTGGAACTGTCAACACTTGAAAACAATTTTCACATTTTCCCCAGCTCTAGAATTCTCCCCATTTTTTAAATGTGAATAAAGTCCTATCTTACAATAAGAAAATCTACTGAAAAAGCCTAAGGGATAGTTTGAGTAATTTTACCCTCTCGCTCTTTCCCTGGTTTCAAGAATACCTGGAAGAGAACCTCTAGTAATCTCCCTTAACAGCATTTTTCTAAACATAGTAATATTACATTAGTTTTGTTCTTATAAGAAGCTTTATATTTTAAAATGCAGCAAAATTGACAGTAGCTAAAGCTTTTGCATCTTTCACAGAGCAGTAGACTTCTCCATGAATGGCCCAGAAAGGGGTCTAGTTTAGATACAAGGGTAGCAACAACTTTAACTACTGGAGCAGAGCACTAAGTTCTCTTCATCCCCCTACCACAAGCACCCCTACTCTCTGTCAAGAGAGCTGTTAGACAACAGGGAGGAGTAGAAACTGAAAGTAATAGACAGGGACTTTGAGGTGGAATATAACAATGTAGAATGAATCCTATTGGAAACATTCATTTTGAAATTAATAGCTAGTGAGCATTCTTGCAAAACAAAGTTCAGAAGGTTTGTTGTTGAGCCTCAGCCATTGCAACACCCATACTGTTGTAATATTTAAGGCTACCAGTTTTGCTCAGTTGTTCTGCCTTTCCACAGCTGACTTTCAGGGTTTATAGCACTTACTTTCTCTCTTCCTTTAGTTTGTCACTGCTTGTTTAATAACTTCAGAGACCAGACTGCTTCATGATGCCAAAAAAGTATGCTCATGTCATATCAGAGAGGAGCATTTGTTTCCAAACACAAAAAGGCAGTCCATACTTGACCAATAGATATATGTACACACATGGATTTGTACACACTGTAGTCCAAAAGATAAAATGAATTTTTGAGCTAAAACATATCCAAACCAACTTTTTTTATTATTAAAAAATAAGGATCAGTTAATACCTTAGGAAGTTTTGCTCATGTGCCTAAGTTGTAAGTCACACAAACTGAAGGGAGCAGAGAGAGGAAGGAATTAAGATAATAAATAAAAACTGAGAGCAGTGAGAAAATCCTCAAGAGTGCACAGCTGCCATTCAGTCATTTAAACAATAAATAAAAATAAAATTAATGCACTAGCAAAATGAATAATAAAGATGAGTAAATTAAAGCCTACTCCACTGACACAAAAAATGAGATCAGATATTTAGCAGCTCTGCTCTGTTCATACCTACCATAAAGGGATGATTTTTAAACTAAAAATAATGTATATTTTATATTTAGCTTGTTATTCCAAGAACCCAGTCTAGAAAAATGACATTTTTATCCTATCACAAGTCCATGATTCATAGGCAACCTTAAATCCTTACAAAGAAAGATTTATTTTGCTCTGCCCACCTCTATGACAATTTTAGTTTAGCTTTCTTTATATTAAACCCACGTAACTCCATGACTTGCAGGAAAAAAGAGGCATATTTAACTGAACAGCTTTTTCAAAGAGATTACTCTCATATTTGGCATTTAACAATATTGTGCAGTAAGCTAGGCACTACAGGTTTTTCTGTCAAAATATACTTGAAGTATATTATACTGATAAAATTTTAATTAGGCAGAAAAGGGCAACTGAAGTATTATGTTACAGAAAGATTTATTAGCAGATTTATTATTAATAAATGTATATAAAAAATAAGCTGCTGACACACAATTCTGGCTCAATGAGCTAAAAAGTTAACCCTAACCTGCAATAATCAATATGCTTTTTAGGCCAATATCATATTCACATACAAGTTTGAGATGTAACAAAAAAAAGCCAGCAATTAGAATAAGAGGTCCACATAATTATGATCACAGCAAAAAGGACATAAGTCTTCACTTTGAACAATGTGTCAGGATAATTGTAAACAGAGGCAAACAGATGTTCTTCATGATCTGTGCACCAATGGAAGTCTTTCTGTTGTGATCACAGTCACATGAAGCTTCATTTCCTTAATTCTAAAATACATTTTTGTTTACTAACATTGAAAATAAGGTCCAAAACAATTAAAGAATTTGAGGGAGAGGAGGAGTAAAGAGCAAAGTGATTATTCATTTCCAATGTAGAAAAGAATTCTTCTCCTTTATGCATTTTTTCCTATTCTAGTCTTAGTGGCACAGGTGAATTTTATGTACAGCATATTTGGTTTGTTAAGAAACAGTATGAAAAACATCCTAAATTTTACACAATATATGCTCATATATTTATTACTACACAAACCTGCTACAAATAGGAGTTCTCAGCAAAAGTTAATTAGCTTTTTGCACATGCATAAATGCGAAGTCTTTAGATTAAAATGTATCAATTTAGAATTACATTTTTATAGCCAGTATTAAATGAGTATGCTGAAAAAAAACTTATAAAAATATAGCTAAATACACTTCATCTCTTACTGGAAAAAACATTCACATTATGAGACTAGAGGAATATTTTTGGATGTCAGTCTCCTAAAGAACACATGAGTAACTTCACCCCTATTTACTACAAGGAAAAATGAAGCGATGAACTTACCTTTAACACTTTTTCTGTTAACATCAGCTCCTTTTTCAAGTAAATACTGAGCAATTTCTTTGTGGCCTTTGTAACATGAGATCATCAAGCATGTATGCCCATGACGGTTTGATACTTCCAGGTCTGCTTTGTGCTCCACAAGATATTTTACTATTTCCAGGTGACCATCAAAACAGGCAGCTCTAAGCGGAGTTGAATTTGTTAGAGTTGTGTTGTTGACAGATGCACCACGATCTAACAGACACTGAACCACCCTCAAGTGTCCAGCAGCTGATGCTGCCCATAATGGCGGAGCTCCCTCAATAGTCTCACCATCAAAATTAACCGAACCACCAACTTCTATAGAAGCAGAGCAATAGTCCAACAAGTATTCCACCATGTCAACATGCCCATAACGGGCTGCCATCAAAAGTGGTGTAGCACCATTGGTTTTTTCTGACATTAGTAAGGCCACCTCTTCTCTGGTTTTGCTTGCCAGTAACTTGGAAAGGAGCAGCAGCTTGCCATCACGAGCTGCATTGAACACTGCTGTCTTTAGATCCATTTAGTCTGTACCTCTATTTCTTGAAGGATACACACCTGCCTTTTGCAGTCACAAACAAAAGCTTATTAGAAACACACAGCCCAAACAGAGCATCCCCAACTTTTTCTCAGATCAGGCAGATGGGACAACACAGAGACTCTGAACGAGGTCCTGACAAAGCACAGGCTGCACTTGATAACTCTGCAAAAGAAAAGAATTCTGAATGTTTTTACCTTCTACTTCTCAAATAAGCATATACAACTACATTTTTCTACAGCTATACTCAAACAAACCACTGGTTGTGGTGCACCAACATCCAGCTGCCTTCCATGGGACTTCCCTGGACTGCACAGTGCCCCTTATGGAAAGATGTTGAGCAGGAAGCCTGATCCTAGCAGTGCGTTATCTGTACCATTTGCAAGAAAACACTTTCCCCTCACAACATAACAAACCGTACACTTGTATCAACTTCTGCATTAGGCCCCCCCCCCATCCCCTCAGGTCCTCTGCGGAGCCCCATGCTCACAGACACGCGCGCCCCCGTGCTACCTCCACCCTACTGGCAAGGGAGCAAATTCAGAGCCTGACCGGAAAGACAAAACACGTCCTTGCCGCAGTCGTTTGATTTAGTATCAGACACCGCCGAAACCCTAAACTTGCCCTTCCACCACAGCCACCCTCAGCCTGCCCAAAAGCCCCCCCGACCTACAAATCTCCTCCTTCAAGACCACGCTATATTTGCCTCCCACCCCAAAGCCGCCTACCTCCCCAGGACTACCCCCGATGCCTCCCTTCAGGTCGCCCCCCTCTTTTCCATCCCTAGTCCCACAACCACCCGCCCCCCCCCTCTGGGCCACGCCCCCCNGCCCCCCACCTCTGGGCAACGCCCCCATACCACCCCAGGGTCCCCAAAACCCCTTCCCAGCTCCCTCAGAGCCGCTCCCCACACGACCGCTGCGACAGGGCAGCCTCCATCGCCTGCCCGGAGCCGGAGAGGCAGCAGCACCACCACCGCCGCCCACATAGAACATATCGGTGAGGAAGGACCCAAGGGTGCGGGCTACCTTCCCAGGACGCCACCGGCTCTCTCCCGCCGAAGCCACCCTCACACGGAAGCACCCGCCGCCTCCCGCACTCCGCCCAGCTCCTCCATAACAGACCACTAACCCTACACCCAGGCACAGCGGAACTTACCAAGCATATCCCGGCCGCCACCACCAATGAGAAACAAGCCTGAGCGCCGCCAGCCACTCGGAGCAGGGCGGGGGGTGGGACTACGCCGCCGCTCAAGCTACGCTGAGAGCAGGGCGGTGCTGGCGGGCGGTGGCGATGCGTTAGCTGTCCGCTAGGGGAGCGGGCGAGCCCCCCGCACCGCCCTCCGCTATAGCGCGGGTGGGCTGGCAGAACGCAGCGGGGAGGTAGGTTTTGGTTAGCTGTGGTGTGTGGGGATCAGGTAGGGAGTTTCCTTTTCCCCAGCCCGTGCCTTATTTTCCTTTCTCTAGAATAAAACAAAGGGCGGAGCAGCGCTACAGCGGAGCGTGCACCGGCGGGGAGGGATGTCGCAGGGGTGAGGGGACAGCGGGGGCGCACGGTACCGGGGGAGGGGCGCTTCCATGGAGAGCAGCAAAACCCCGCAGGGCTGCAGGAGGAAAACCCTCGCGGCCGGCCATGTGTGGATCTGCTCAGCAGCTCCGGGCAATAAACCCATCCCTTGCAGAGGGATGCAAAAACTGCCCAGTCTGGAGAAAGAAAAGTGGGTGTTTCCTCCTCAGAAATAGATCGGTTTACTGCTGAATTGAAGGGGGTAATTAGATACTCCTTTATTTAGTGGGAGAGGCAGCCATGAAGGCCTGCAGCTCATAGGCAGACCTTCCCTGCCCACCCGTGATGTAGGCCACGGTGAGGGGCTGGTGTGGGGGCTCCAGTGCGTTGCTGTACCTGTGGGGAGGGATGGGAACCCCAATGCCCTTGTCATGAAAATTTGCAACTGGCCTGTGCCGACTGAGGAGAGAGGCCAGGACACAAAGTATAGAATTACAAGGGTAAATATTTATTCATGCGCATGAGGTGTCCCAGCCAAATTGGGGCACCCCAAATGTGGTTTTACACAGGGTTCTTATACCCTTCAAATGTTCAGGTACAACACTATTTGACTAATCACTAACACACACACTACCCATTACTAATCATAGTAAAATTTTGCAAAGCAACTATATTTTTGCAGCATTTGTGCTGCTTGTCTATTGATCCAGATGTCCCTGGAGTCAGTCTTGCTATAGTTACTTAGTTATGATGCCAGACGATGCTGGGAGGGTTTCAAAGATGTGTTAGAGGGGCTAGGATGCTGGCATTATCTTGAATGTCAAGGGGTATCCTTTATCCTTCATGGACAGCTCTAAGCTTCCAAGAAGCAAAGTCCTTATTTCCAGGGCCAGGCTGTCCTTCAGTTTGTTTTACTTAAGCATGAACAAGACCAAAGTCTCCAGTAAAATTCCACTACCTCATTACATTACAGTGTATAATGTGAACCAGTATGTATATTAACAAAGCTAATACACTTTCATACTATAAAGACTGGTTGATAGAATAGCTAGGGAAGGAAATTTTCATAACAGTCCCTCCTTTTCTTTTGACCATCAGGGTCACATTATATTATCTATTATTTTAGTAGTAAGTCAAGTGCATAAGGTAATACAACACTGCAAATACACATATATAATTACAAAGCAAAATAAGTTACTGAATACAACAGCCAAAATCCTTTTAGTTCACAGTCCTATACTTAAGTCTGGGAGCCAAGAGGTTAACCACCTGTGGGAAAATAAGGGAAGATTGGTGAGGAGGATTGTAAACATGCTCAAGTGACTTGCAGCTGGGGTGTAGAAAAATACATATATCATTCTAATTGTTGTTTAGCCTTGTGTGTTTGACAAGTAGAACATCTATGTTTAGATAACATAGGCCTGTGATAGACTTAGAGGCACCCTACTGGACATGCTTGAGATTCCTGACCTGCTGCGGGAAAGATCAAAGCACAGTGGTAAACTACGCCTGCACGAATCCCTGATAAAGAGGCGAAAACAGCAGGTTCGGTGATTCTCTAGTATGGGCTGAGTTTCACGGTGCCTGCGTCTCTGCTTGTGTACCTCTGGCTGGGTGCTGCTTCGGGGATCCCCCGGTTGGTGAGGTAACGAGAATAAATTTACTCTTTGCATTTTGTCCGTGGTTTTGTGGTTATTCCTGCGTCCTGCCTGTCTGTGCCGGCTCACACACCACCTGAATAGATTTAGGGGAGATACCTGTCTTAATTCATGTAAGACTTTTAAATGGGTTTTATTTTGTTTATATTAATTTCAATTTTCTTGTCTTGATTTACATAAAACCAGCAGCTGTTATTCAATAATGCACTTATCCTGTCCTGTGCTGCTAATAGGTAGTCTAAGGCTAATCAATTCTGTATTACTGTTTCTGATAATAATTTGATTTTTTTTTCTGTAGGGCTACAATATTATCTGCAGTTTTATTAATGCACCTAGAATACACTGCTCATCCCAGGCTGAGGGTAAATACTTAAATGCCCTTTCTCCACATATCCAATATTGCCCTGGTAGTTGTGTAAATAGGGTAGTATAATCCTCAAATAAATCTTAATCATGTAAACTATTTTGTGAAAAAGGGTTAGCATGTGCTGGATCTGGTTGTTTAGGTAAACCAGTAAGGCTCGGACCCAGATTAGATGACTCAGAGCAATCAGGTTCTCATAGGCCCATTTTACAATTACCTTTAGTTTGATTATGGCTTCCTACAGAATACCAAGTTAATCTATCTGTGAATATGCACATTGTTTTGGAGTTTGCAGAGCTCAATAAACTCCATCCCAGAACAAATCTACAATGTGATGTCTCATTATAATAGGTTTCATGTAAGGGTGTTTTAAACTATTATTAGTAAGAAAAAAACAAATAGCATATTGTAACAAAGACAATTGTCTCTTGATTACACTCTAAATTTAAGTAAGGATATAGTTCAGTCCATGTGCAATTCATAAGTATCAAATTACTTTCCACTTTCTTGTTGTCGAATTTTAAGCAAGATTAACAAGTCCACAGCTGATCCACTAGCTCTGTGTAAATTCCCGGTCAAGGGTAACTTTGTCTCTGCAGTGGTGGATATTCTCTTGGTGGCAGGAGGGTTTCCTGGTTCCAATTCTAGACTGGTCGCAGCTTTCAGGTGGGAGTGATGGATCCAAGTCGATTTTTCTTCCACCTTTACTGCTGAGAAAGGTTACCAATACCAAAAATGATCTTTCTCACCAAGGAGATAAGTTATCCTTTCTTTTGTGTACTTTTACCCAAACGTAATTTCCTAGATTGAAGGGGTGCAAAACCCCTTCTAGAGGTACCGTAGTACCAGTACATGCTGGATGGGGTTAAACCACACCAGCTGTCCACTGGAATTCACTGCCCAGAACTGCCAAGTCTCCTCACACTGTGCACTACAAGCCTTAAGAGTACAAAAACTACAGGACAAGCTGCTGTGGTTAAAATGCTACCTGCATCTAGGTAGCAGATGAAGGACTGTTGTCGTTTAACCCCAGTAGGCAGCTAAGCACCACACAGCCACTCACTCACTCCCTCACAGCAGGATGGGGAAGAGAATCGGAAGGGTAAAAGTGAGAAAACTCGTGGGCTGGGATAAAGACAGTTTAATAAGTAAAGCAAAAGCCGCGCACGCAAGCAAAGCAAAACAAGGAATTCATTCACTACTTCCCATTGGCAGGCAGGTGTTCAGCCATCTCCAGGAAAGCAGGGCTCCATCATGCATAACAGTTACTTGGGAAGACAAACGCCATTACTCCGAACGTCCCCCCCTTCCTTCTTCTTCCCCAGCTTTATATGCTGAGCATGACATCATATGGTATGGAATATCCCTTTGGTCAGTTGGGGTCAGCTGTCCCGGCTGTGTCCCCTCCCACTTCTTGTGCACCTCCAGCCTATTCACTGGTGGGGCTGTGTGAGAAGCAGAGAAGGCCTTGACACTGTGTAAGCACTGCTCAGCAACAGCTAAAACACAACTGTTTTCATCACAAATCCAAAACATAGCATCATACAAGCTACTATGAAGAACTTTAACTCTATCCCAGCCAAAACCACTACAAGCACTCTCGATCTTCTCTGAGGAAGCTATTGTTATATTACTGCAATTTTCCTTTTATTGATCTAAATCTTAAGGGCTTTAGGTCCTTTGAAGGTAAGCACAGCTGAGCAGGAAAACAGAATTCAGTTATGCCACAAGAACCTTCATTTTTGTGCATCTATTTGAGCAACAGCATACTAAAGAACAAGACTGACTGAAGTCCAAATGTTGGTAGTTTGAACAGGCCATTTTAAAGCTTATAAGCCTATCTTGAATTAGTATAAGGATCACAACAATCTACCTAAACTCCTGAAAATGAAATCTTAGCCTAAAAGTTTCATTACCATGAATTCTTACCTTGAATGCTGAGTTATGTTACCTCTAGAACAGCATGAAAATACACTTATAATGAAATGTTTCAACTTACTGGGTTTTCTGGGGGTTTTTGCTATTCTTATGAATTCAACTTTCTTAGCTTGTTCAGCTTTCATCTTCCAGTTCTGAAACTGTCGAACAGCACCTGCACTACTGAAACATCTGTCACTCTGTACATAAATTAAAATATTATTCAAAATCAATCTTTTATGTTTAAACACTGTGACTGATCAATGAACCCCTACAATGGAAGAAGGCTCAGAGAAGACAGGCAAGGATGATGTGCTCATGAAGCTCAGAAAAGGATGTCAGGAGAGACCACAGCTATCGTAAAGGAAGCTGAACATATCTCAACACCAAGGGGACCGGAGGGTGGCCTTTGTTATAGATAAAAGACTGTATCAGTTGAGTGTGTCAACTGGTTATGTAAATGGCCTTCCTAAAATAATCAATAGAAAATATTATCTTCCTGAGCCAGCCAGACCAACATGGGGGAAGGGTATATGTGTCTCAGCCCAAAACAGAGTAAAAAAAATCAAACCAACAAAATGAACTTTGCAGAGAGCAATGGGCTTGAGCTGGTGTCCTGGTTTCGGCTGGGATAGAGTTAATTTTCTTCCTAGTAGCTGGTATAGTGCTGTGTTTTAGATTTAGGATGAGAATAATGTTGATAACACACTGATGTTTTAGTTGTTGCTGAGCAGTGCTTACACTAAGTCAAGGACTTTTCAGCTTCTCATACTGCCCTGCCAGCGAGGAGGCTGGAGGTGCACAAGAAGCTGGGTGGGGACACAACCAGGACAGCTGACCCAAACTGGACAAAGGCATATTCCATACCATATGACATCATCCTGAACAAAAAACGGGGGAGTAGGCTGGGGGGCACGGCCGCTGCTCGGGAACCACTCAGTGGGTGGTAAGCAAT
>WAAD01023702.1:0-21146 GCA_013389945.1 Fregata magnificens | reverse complement strand
ACCCGGTGTCCAGCCGGGGTCAAACCACCACAGCTCGGTAGACTTCAGCCTATAAAAGGACAGCTTGTCCCCCTGTACATTTGCTCTGATTCATCTTGTCAAAGAACACCAATTTAACTGCTGTTCCAATTAAGGACTCGGTTCTCTCTTTGAACAGAAAGTTGCAGGTCTGGAATGCAAACTGAAATCCTGGTCTGTGCTTTGGACACCTTATAAAATTCACAGATCAAGAAAAAGGGATTTTTTTTTTTTTTTTTAATATCTCTGTCTTGGAAGTTTTCCTCTTGATCTCTTAACTGTTAAGAACATCTTCAACTTTTACTTTATTTTGTAAATGCAAAATCATACATCTCCGTGGTAAAATCTTGATGCTACAACTGTCAAAAGTAGTTTTTTTTTCTCAGATCCCTAGACATGTTTTTTCACCCTAGGAATAAAAAATTTGGTACATACGTACCTCAAGAGGTGAGTAGTTCAACATTCCTGTGTTGAACACATAATGTACTCAAACACACATCTTAAACTGGGTAACCAGGACCAGGCAGTGTAGCAGATGTAAAATGGAATTATGACTTCCTAACCTTGTCGGTCTTTTCTATAAACTCTTAATTGGAAGATTTCAAGTGATGTAGTGGCAGCTATATTGCCTGAGTTTTCTTTCCTCCATTTTTTTACGTATGGACTTTTGATCAGATTTTCTAAATATTTCATTTTTGGTTGGTGACAATCCTCATGGGAAAATGAATTCCTCTGTTTTGTTAACACAATAGTTTTCTGATTGAAACTATACATTTTTGAGAGAGAATATCAAACTGATCTCCAGTAAGATATGCTTAGAGTATTTGTATGACTTACTAGCAATATTCCAGTAAGAGCTAAATAGCTAATGAATTTGAGAAAATGGCTAGTGCTACAACAGATATGGCTCCTTCCAGAGCTATCTTTAGCTCAAGACTAAATCCATATTTACCATTACATTTCATCAACATTTCCTGTGAAATATTCATAATTAAAAATAAATCATTTGGTAACAAATTTAACAAAATTAATTGCAGCAAAACATTCTTTGAACAATAAAGATCAGACTAACTCCCATATAAAATTATTAGGTTCAAAATAATTATTTAACATGTACAGTTCAAAAAAATTATGAAAAGTAGAGAAACATACAAGAAAAAAAGATTTTTTTCCTGCATATATTTCTGAGTTTTTTCTGACACACTTATGCAGAAGTTCTGCTAACATAATTAAGCTCAACAAATGAAAAAAAGTGCTCAAGAATAGTTGAAATTAAGTACAAATCTAGAAGAAAAAACTGAATTACTTTTCTAGAAAAAATCTACACAAGCATTCATCCACAGTTAATTTTCCATAGGGTATTGAAAAGTTATTTTATGTCACCACTTCAGACAGTAAATTTTCTTCATAAGCATTGCATTTGGTTCATTATTATTATTATTATTATTATTTTGTTACTATCACTGTCATAATGGTATTTGCTATAGGACCATTCTGAAAAACAAAATATAGTGTATTAGCCTATAGTCCATTGTGCTTCTTGCCAGAAACCAAATTATTTAAGTGTGATGGAATATCTTGACTTATTGCTGGAGTAACAAAGCAGTATATAGCAATGAGAAAATGTAAACTAGACTAGGTGAGTGGCTCCTTTTTGACTTTACTGGCCGGGCTTAAAATCATAAGCTAGGACAAAATCTCATTAACTGTCTAATGGATTTTCAGTTCTTTCACCTTGCTTGTGCTTTGCTTGTTTATTTATTTCTATGTTAGAATATTACTAAGATCCAGTGAACTGTATTTTTGTGTCTTATGAGGAAATGAGCAATGGTTTTCTCTAACTTTCTGACCGTGTCCTCCATGGGCCTGTCCTTTTTGCTTGTTACACTATCAGTCACACGTTTGCTTTACTTCTTCTGATTGTTTTCATTATTTCTTCAACAGAAAAGAAGAATCTGATTTAATCTTCATTACAGAGAAGAAAATCTTCAATGGGACGGAAAGAAATTGAAAGAAAGCATACATGACTTGCTCGTTTAAGCGTAATGGAGGCTGTATACACAAAATAGCATGACTATCTATATTCAGTCCTAAAGAAATTGTTATTTCCTCAGAAGTGGAGGAATGTTTAATCTGAATTAAATTGAGTTTTACCTGAAACATTTCACAGTTTTTAGCAAAAGCTGCCTGGAGACATAAATTTTGGGATAGCCAATGGGCTGGTGGCTAATGGCCCTGTTACACAGATAGTCAACATCTGAGTGCTTGTTAAACCAGCCCTAATTTTTTGGGATCCTGGAACAGCGTAACACTCACATGGGGAATCAAATCTCCCTAATAGGACAGCTAGTTGTCGTCTGTTGACACAGGATGTGCAAGAGTCCTTGCAGTGGTCACTTCAGCTGAATCCAGGGGCATTCCTTTACTGCTCTTCCTCTCAGTTCTTATAATCCAGCTGGCCTGTGGACCTGTGTGACCACACACATACATGCAATTCATTGCTATTGATACATAGCTGTCTACAAAGCATCTCATAAACATGATAACTACGTACAAAAGACTATCCTACTGAGCATTTCTGCAGAAACAATTTCTATTGACTATTTTAAAATGTCTTATTGTATTGGGTTTGTGTGGCAAGGTTTTGGTAGCGGGGGGGCTACAGGGGTGGATTCTGTGAGAAGATGCCAGAAGCTACACCTATATCTGATAGAGCTAGTGCCAGCCAGCTCCAAGACGGACCCACCACTGGCCAAGGCTGAGCCAATCAGCAACAGTCATAGCACCTCTCGGATAACATATTTAAGAAGGGGAAAAAAAACCCCTGTGCAACTGCAGCTGGAGACGAGAGTGGGAATGTGTGAGAGAAACAACTCTACAGACACCAAGGTCAGTGAAGAAGGAGGGGGAGGAGGTGCTCCAGGTGCCGGAGCAGAGATTCCCCTGCAGCCTGTGTTGAAGACTATGGTGAGGCAGGTTGTCCCCCTGCAGCCCATGGAGGTCCATGGTGGAGCAGATATCCACCTGCAGCCCGTGGAGGACCCCACGCCAGAGCAGGTGGATGTGCCTTGAAAGGAGGCTGTGGCCCTGTGGGAAACCCACGCTGGAGCAGGCTCCTGGCAGGACCTGTGGATCCATGGAGAGAGGAGCCCACACTGAAGCAGGTTTGCTAGCAGGACTTATGAGCCCGTGGGGGACCCACGCTGGAGCAGGCTCCTGGCAGGACCTGTGGATCCATGGAGAGAGGAGCCCACACTGAAGCAGGTTTGCTAGCAGGACTTATGAGCCCGTGGGGGACCCACGCTGGAGCAGTTAATGAAGAACTGTAACCTGTGGGAAGGACCCACATTGGAGAAGTTCGTGGAGGACTGTCTCTCATGGGAGGGACCCCACTCTGGAGCAGGGGAAGAGTGTGAGGAGTCCTCCCCCTGAGGAGGAAGGAGCGGCAGAAACATCGTGTGATGAACTGACCGCAACCCCCATTTCCCCGTCCCCCTGCGCCGCTCAGCAGGGGGAGGAGGTAGAGAAAATGAGGAGTGAAGCTGATTCTGGGAAGAAGGGAGGGGTGGGGGGAAGGTGTTTTAAGATTTAGTTTTGTTTCTCATTACCCTACTCTGATTTGACTGTTAATAAATTAAACTAATTTCCCCAAGTTGAGTCTGTTTTGCCCATGATGGTAATTGGTGAGTGATCCCTCCCTGTCCTTATCTTGACCCACAAGCTTTTCATTATATTTTTTCTCCCCTGTTCAGCTGAGGAGGGGGAGTGGTAGAACAGCTTTGGTGGGCACCTGGTGTCCAGCCAGGGTCAACCCACCACGCTTATATATGTCCAGTCTGATCACTCTGCATCAGGAATGACCTAGGGGAGTCTCTGGGACACTCTACACAGGAAGATAATTAATTTAAGCACACAGATTGGACCAGACACATTGGCAGTCGGAGATGGGGGGGGGGGAATTTCCAGAAGCATCCAACATTTCCTCTGGGGAGCTCCTGTAACAATCTATCACATGCTTAATTGTGAAGGTCCAGTCAGTCACACAGTTTCAAGATAGTTCCTTCTTTCAACCCAGTCTGCTAACAGGTGACTGTCTGGAGAGGTCCTGGACCACCCTGGCAACTAAGGACAGGAGCATTGCATGTGCATAGAGGCACAGTCCTGGTACACAGCTACACCACAATTATAACTAAATGACAAACTTGAGCTTCATATCTATTATTCATTCATCACTTGCGTTCCATAGCTCTTCCCAGTCCCATCTGGACTGTAGGAAATCTGGAATCCCTTCTTCCAAATCAGACTGGAGTAAGTGATTGGAACCTCACGCTCCTTATTATGCCAAAGAAGTGGTAATTGTAGCAGGAAAATACTGAATACCCAGTAGGTAGGTATCCAGTGGTAGGATACCAAAAGATTTTGAAACAAATTTCATTATTAAAAAGTAAATAATAAATGTATAAAAACTATCAGACAAAACTAGAACAAAATTTCTCTTCTTTCCATTCTTAAAATACTTATTTTAAGAAAGATGTCATAGCAACATGAGTATTTTTCATAAGGCCTTCCCAAAATTTGCTAGAATTTGATAGAAATTGAATTTTAAAGGACAGCAATATAATGTTATGGTCACTAATATGAAAATCAAAATTACTTCATCGAGCTGACCTCATGGTTTTTGACAGCAATGTCGATTCTTACTGAAAAAAGCATCACTGAGGATGGCTAGCCAACTGGTTCTGAGTTAAAAAGTCCTCAGCTGCATAGGGAATATTGAAGAATAAAGTAATCTGACATTATGAAGGACGGTAGATTACTTTTTCATCCAGGTATACTGTAGTAAGTATACAGATAAACAGAATTAGCCGAATTGTGCAGATGTAAATATAATCAAATAATCATAAAATACATATTTATATGTATTGTATTTAAAATTATCCTTAAAACAAACAAAAAACCCAAATAAATTAAAAATGTGTATAACCAATAATATAATTATTTTCATAGAATCATAGAATAGTTTGGGTTGGAAGGGACCTTTAAAGGTCATCTAGTCCAAGCCCCCTGCAATGAGCAAGGACATGTTCAACTAGATCAGGTTGCTCAGAGCCCCATCCAACCTGACCTTGAATGTTTCCAGGGATGGGGCATCTACCACCTCTATGGGCAACCTGTTCCAGTCTTTCACCACCCTCATGGTAAAAAATTTCTTCCTTGTATCTAGTCTAAATCTACCCTCTTTTAGTTTAAAAACATTACCCCTTGTCCTATCGCAACAGACCCTGCTAAAAAAATCTGTCCCCATCTTTCTTATAAGTCCCCTTTAAGTGTTGAAAGGCCACAATAAGATCTCCCCAGAGCCTTCTCTTCTCCAGGCTGAACAACCCCAACTCTCTCAGCCTGTCCTCATATGGGAGGTGTTCCATCCCTCTGACCATTTTTGTGGCCCTCCTCCAGACCCGCTCCAACAGGTCCATATCTTTCCTTGCTGAGGACTCCAGAGCTGGACACAATACTCCAGGTGGGGTCTCACCAGACCAGAGTAGAGGGACAGAATGACCTCCCTGAACCTGCTGGCCATGCTTCTTTTGATGCAGCCCAGGATACAGCTGGCCTTCTGGGCTGCGAGTGCACATTGTCAGCTCATGTCCAGCTTTTCATCCATCAGTACCTCAGGTCCTTCTCCACAGGGCTGCTCTCAATCCATTCATCCCCCAGCCTGTATTGATACCAGGGGCTGCCCCGATCCAGGTGCAGGAGCTTGCACTTGGCCTTGTTGAACCTCATGAGGTTCACATGGGCCCACTTTTTGAGCTTGTCCAGGTCCCTCTGGACGGCATTCCATCCCTCAGGCGTGTCAACCACACCACTCAGCCTGGTGTCACCTGCAAACTTGCTGAGGATGCACTCAATCCCACTGTCTATGTAATTGATGAAGATATTAAACAGTACTGGTCCCAATACAGACCCCTGAGGGACACCACTTGTCACCAATCTCCATCTGGACATTGAACCGTTGACCACTGCATGTGACCATCCAACCAATTGTTCATCCACTGAACAGTTCACTCATCACATCCATTTCTGTCCAATTTAGAGTGAAGGATGTTGTGGGTGACCGTGTCAAAGGCCTTCCAGATGTCCAGGTAGATGACATCTGTAGCTCTTTCCTTGTCCACTGATGTAGTCACTCCATCATAGAAGGCCATTATGTTGGCCAGGCAGGACTTGCCCTTGGTGAAGCCATGCTGGCTGTGTCGAATCACCTCCCTGTCCCCCATGTTCCTCAACATAGCTTCTAGAATGATCTGTTCTGTGATATTCCCAGGCACAGAGGTGAGGCTGACAGGTCAGTAGTTCCCAGGGTCCTCCTTTCTACCCTTTTAAAAAATGCTATTTGGCTAGTGAAGACCACCCAGTGCTCTTGGACTGAATAATACGCTACAGTGTGGCAGTGTTATTTCCTCTTCCACTTATACATGATTAAAATTACTATACATTTGAATTCATACAGTAAATAGATTGTTTATAATTTATCATCTATGATATGCAGCACTGTGTTGCTTTTTTCTTATTAATTCTTTTTTTATTATTAAATTAAAGGTGACAAGTATTATATCTAAGAGGAAAATATCAGGCTGTGCAGTTTGAATTCATTAGGGTAGATAATTGATACCCATAACATACCAGAGCACAAAGAGAAGGGCTGACCAACCTAACATTGGTTAGAGAATAAAAGGCTGCCAGCACTGTTTTAAAGTGTGTAGAAATGTAAGACCTGGTCCTAAACTCATGATAATGCTTCTTTTGGAACAGCAATTCTTTCACTTTTAGAGCGAATGCTATTTCACAGAGCACAAAAAAATAATTTCTTTTTTATAGATTCAGTGTCCATTGATAGAATCTCAAAGTGATCAAACATAAATAATGTGTAATTGGCCTTCTTGTCTGTAAGATGTCTGCCTACTCCCTACTAAAAGCAAAATTTTCTGTTTCTTATATTTCTCTCTCCCACTCTCTCAGTGATATGGCAAGTGAGTTCCACTGCGAAGTCAAAACAGTAGAATAACTTCACACAACAGATGTTGAAATACAGCTCAAATCACAGAGCTGAGATACAAACTCAAAGTTCAACTTGAATTCTCTTTGATCCAGTTTTGATTCTTTTTGGATTAAGTAGTGTGGTGAAAAGGAAAAATGTACAAGACATTAATCAGACATTCAGCTTTTTTAGGGAAAACCACCTTTTGCTTATGCTACCATTTCTTACCTGTTCAATTATGGCCTTGAACTAAAACTTGCTGCAGCCAATGAAAATGTTTAGTGGACGTTCAGTCAGACCATAGGATGGCAAAGGAATGTTTTCCTGTCTGTTTTTCCTAATAAGTTTTGGTGTTTCCTTGTATTTTTCTGTCTTTTGGTTTGTCAGATATTCTCAAATCTGGTCTAGCTATATTTTCATATTCTAAATGGCGGAGGGGGAAAAACAAGAACACACAAAATGTAAGTATAGAATATTTAACCTATAAACACAAAAATTAAATGAGAAAAAAAGCATACAAAGGCTATACACAATCTATTGGGTGTTTTTTGATATGGTGTGAAGCATTCACTGATATTGAAGAATTTAATTAGGAAAGCTGTAGATAACAATGTAGTACAACTTGATGGCTTGCTCTAATGTTTTATTTTTAACTGGAGCTCACTTTCTGCATTCTATATCCAAACTAACTCTTTGGGAAGGTTAAAATCTGACAACATACATTCAGGTGGCAATGGTTCAAGGCACAACAAATGTTCCCTTTTGTTTCCTTTTAACAGGCTCCATTAGAATGGGGTATTATCTTTCTAAAGATTTTAAGCTTGTTGGTTCTGCACCAGACATTTTTAAGAACACACTTAAAGTAGATGAGATTTCTCTTTGCCTTGAAACACTGCTCCTAAAGATGGCATAATATGCATTTGCATTGCCAGAAATTCAAAACTTGAATACATTCTTTGTATTCTTTCATTCTCCAGGGCATCTTTGCTAAAATGAACCTCCTGAATATTTCTCAGCTGTTGTTTCCCCTCTGATTACCACCTGACATATTACCCATTATTGGCTAGATAGCTCAGAAATGGTTAGAAGTTAAAATAGGATTTAACCTCCAAGGCATGAAAGTGCATAACTGTGGGTTTTGAATGGCAGTATTTAAGCACACATTCTTTACATTTGTCCCTAGAGATGAAGATGTACAAGAGTAAAGGTATCATATTATCTATTATTCCTATATTTTATTCTGATCTTCTCTTTCCTTTTTTCCTTGATAATGTGGACAGATGTACAGAGATTATAGAAGCTTAAATGAAGCCATTTTATTGCTTCTCCTCACTGCAATAAAGGATGTCCTAATAATAGTCTATTATCTTTTACATTATTCCAATTATTCTTGTAGAAAATACTGTACTAGTCTGGGAGATGGCTTTTTTAAAATTTTGGTTATGAATTTAGATTTCTAAGCCTTTTTTATTTCAGGGTGCAGCAACACAGTAGTCATAAACAGTCATCAGGAAGGCTTCAACAAAGCATATGCTAGTAGATTCAAAATTAAACCTAGGGTCTCTACAGGGGAAAAAACTCCATAAACTTTAAAGTTCATAGTTTTATTAAAAAAATCCAGAAACAATCATAAGTTAGAATATGTTTATATTAGATAGATAATATTTTATATTAGTTAGAATAGTTTCCATTTCAAATGGTATCAAGTAAAATGTAAGTCACTGTGCAGAATACACAAACAGGACCAAATTCTTGTTCTTGTATATTTCCTGATAGTTTTATGTCCAAACAGGATTGATGTGAAACAACATGGGGCACATCTTAATAGAAAATATAGTATATCCTGAGATGATAGGGGCTGAATACCTTTAGTTAAGCAAAACTTAGGGAATTTAGTGCAATTAAGTACTTCTACTGTGGAGCTGAAAATACAAACAGAAAGACTTTTGGGCTAAGAATGTAAAATGACGTAGGATTTTGGCTTCCCAAGTGGCAGTTCAGAGCAGTCAACATGCTGAACCCCTCAGTGGTCAATCAGCAAATTTAGTGTATGGCTGTGTGAAGACATTAATTAGAAAGCACTGAGGAAAAGGACAAGATGTAAATTATGCTTCTCAAGTACTTTATCCAGAACTGCAGATAGGTATTTCTTTCTGGTTTGGGTTACAAACTTAAAAGTAGATCTATACTTTTTAAAATTTTATTTTACAGAGAACTTAACTAGGTTTACGCAGCAATGGAAGGAAGCAAGGTTATGCTTATCTTTCGTACAATACCCAAGTAGTGAGAAGAGCTGCACACAAACAGGATCATAGATATGCAATTACTCTCTTTCTTGTAGAGAATTTAAAACTCCTCTTTAACACTGGTTAAAACTTTCTAAAACACTGGTTAACTTTCTCCATAGCAGCCTTCATAGTGCTGTGCTTTGTATTTGTAGCTAGAAAGGTGTTGGTAACTCACCAGTGTTTTCGCTACTGTTGAGCAGTGCTCACACAGCATCAAGACTGTCTCTCCAACAGCCCCACCTCAAAGGCCAGTAGGCTGGGGGTGCACAAGAGGTCATGAGGGGACAGGGCCAGGACAGCTGACCCAGACTGACCAAAGGGATATCCTGTACCATATGACATTGTGCTCAGCAATAAAAGCTGGGGGAAAGGAGGAGAGGGGGCATTTGTTATTAAGGTGTTTGTCTTCCGAAGCAACCGCCACATGTACTAAGGCCCTGCTTCCCAGGAAGTGGCTGGACATTGCCTGCTTATGGGAAGTAGAGAATTTTTCTTTTTTTTCCTTTGTTTCTGTATGCAGCCTTTCCTTCTCTTCAGTAACCTGCCGTTATCTCAACCCAGTTTTTCATCTTATTTTCTACACCTGTCCTGCTGAGGTCAAGGTCAATCTACCACACTGTCTTAGGGTGAGATGAAACTCAGACCAATAGTTTCTATTCCTCTGTACTGGCCATGAGAAGTAACCTAGGATGATTTAGTCAACTATAACAGATATACTTGGTCAAATGAATGTTTTCAATTTCTATAATTCAAGAGCTTTTCAAAAATATGAGCAATATTTCAACCTTCTTGCCTTCTTTTTTAGCATAAATGAAAATGAAAACAAACAAAAAGAACCAATTTAATCTTGAAAAATGCAGTTATTTGGATAACTATTTTTAAATTCAAGATCTTAGATCAAATAATATTGATTCTTGTTATTTTCATTATTTAAGACAGCTCAGAACATCTGTCTTATGAGGATTGATGCAGTTTTTCACTAACTGAGGCTGTTGTTATTTTTATGTACAAAACAACTAAATCCCCTTAGGAAAAAGGTTAAGAAATAAATGTTTCCAATATATTTTTCCATCCATCATTATGCAAGGTTTTTCTTGAAAAAGTCATCTTCTACAGAGAAATCATTGATATTGTCGATATAACTAAATCATTTCTGCATGACAGGACTTGATTCACATTTGCATTTACACAGCTATTTTTTTTTCCAGTGCAAGATGTTTTCAAACCAGAACAGTACCTATCACATTTGATCTCACAAAAGTTTCTTCTCTGAAAAGATGTACAATAATCAAACAATTAAGACGAAAAGGAAGAAAAGATTTTTGTTTCTTCCTCAATAATATTACATGTTATATAATAGCAGGGGGTGGGTGGGGTGGGGGGGTGTTTATTTTTTGAGGTAATACCTTGCTTCTGATAAAACACAGCATGTTAACCTGTGCTACAATGGGAAATATTAAGGGTTTTGAATGATAATGATGCACTTCCTTGTAAAGTGATTTTTTTTGTATCCTTACATTCTATTTTCTTTTGAACTGTAGGGGGAAAAAAACCCCAAACAACATGTATTAGTTTTGGCTGTGACAGAGTTACTTTTTTTCTTAGTAGCTAATATGGGGCTATGGTTTGGATCTGTGACCAAAACGGTGTTGGCAGCACACTGATGTTTTAGCTATTGTTGAGCAGTTCTTACACAGCGTCAAGGCCTTCTCTGTTTCCCACGCAGCCCCACCAGCGAGTAGGCTGGGGGTGCACAAGAAGTTGGGAGGGGACACAGCTGGGACAGCTGAGCCCAACTGACCAAGGGGATATCCTATACCATATGATGTCATGCTCAGCATATATAAAGCTGGGGGAAGAAGAAGGAAAGGGGGGGATGTTTGGAGTTATGGCGTTTGTCTTCCCAAGTGACCGTTTCGTGTGATGGAGCCCTGCTTTCCTGGAGATGGCTGAACACCTGCCTGCTGATGGGAAGTAGTGAATGAATTCCTTGTTTTGCTTTGCTTACGCACACAGCTTTTGCTTTACTTATTAAACTGTCTTTATCTCAACCCACAAATTGTTGCATTTTTACCCTTACCATTCTCTCCTCCGTCTAATATTGTACACCCTAGTCACTGTCATGTTAATGTTAATTTAAACTCACTTAGTCTGTTTTAGATTTGCCCTTTTACTTTATAAGGTGTTTTTATTTGTGAAGAAAGCACCTAAGCTCCTATAAGAGTCAATGTACTTACAAGAGTAGCTCTTCATTTCATATTTAACCGAATTATTTGCCTTAACTTGCATGGTCTTGTGCCATTTAAGATATCATCGGGTATAGGGGATCTCTGTCTGGGCTGGCAAATAAAGCACCTACAAAATAATCATACCCTCCTGTAACAGTAGGTAGAGTTCAGGCTTTGAAACACCTGAGCATTTCAAACGGTACTAAGACATCAAGATTTAAGCACCTGGACTTCACCCCTAGTTTACATTTAGACATTTAAATTGGAAAAATCTGGAACTGAATTCTACACTTAGCATGTAGTTGCTTTTTGTAAAAAATAATAATTAGGTGGTTCTTCCCACTTGCATCCCTTAGTAATAATTTGAATTCATTAATAAGTATGTATGCATGAAAGTACTCTCCCTTAGGATCTTTGAAATTCAGCAATAAATAAATATTCATGGTATTGCTCTCCCTTTCCTAAAGGATGACACCTGAAAGTAAAATGCATATATTTTTAATGGAATACATGCTCTAAATTACTCTAGTTCAAGAAATAGAACTTTCATGACTACAGTTGTTATCCCTTAAGTTGCTAATTACTTAAGGTTATGACACGGTAGTAAGTATTTAGTAATTCTTTTTTTCCAGTATTCTAGGTATTGCCATTGAAAAACTGATTGTTTTCCTTGTTTTCAGGAACATAATACATATGCAGATAGACATTTCTGTGAATCATTTTAATTGCAAATAAATTACACATAGAAAATGTCTGCTTAAGAATAGGAAACAGCATAGCTGTGTTAATGCTTTGTTCTTTAATGTCTATAATAAATGAATGATAGGGCTTCCATACAAAAATAAATGGAAATAATTCTAATGCAAATCCATGCTTATTTCTCATGATAGTGTGATGTAGTCTTTGATACATGTCCTCATTGTTGAAAGGTTTTAAGACCTTCTGTGTTTTGGAAATATTATTCAGCAGCAGTTGACCTTCTTAAGATAATTTAAAAATGAGTTTGTTATTTAATATAATGTTTAGGTGTTTGGAAAAAAAAGTTGTTTTCCAGTATGAGATTTTTAGAAGTTTAACTTTGTTGTCTCACATTTCTACTCATGTTTGAGAGTAATGAAAAGTTACTAATTACATACAAAAAATTTGAAGACATAATTAAAAACAAATTTTGATTTTTTAAAATTCTGAAATCCTTTAATATTTTCTAAATTACATTTTAGATATAAATATTTAGATCAATAATGGACAAGCTCTTGTTTTTTAACTACATCTTTGTGAATCCTGAACATTTCACAACAGATTTAAGAACATACAGATTGTTCACTTTTGCCCTTCTCTTTTATAATTCTTTGTGTTTCTCTCCCTGTATAAGATAATATAAGATAACAATATATTTAAGTCTTAAAGGACGGTTCTACAAAGTGCTTATGTGACATGGAAGTGGAAAATTATTACAAGTAAACTGGTTGCTAAATTACGATTCTCAAATGCTTTTCAAGATGCATTAAGACTCCATCTTTTATTGAAAGATGAACATCAATGTTGCAATCA
Source organism: Fregata magnificens (assembly GCA_013389945.1). Taxonomy (NCBI): domain Eukaryota; kingdom Metazoa; phylum Chordata; class Aves; order Suliformes; family Fregatidae; genus Fregata; species Fregata magnificens. The sequence goes on along the minus strand of WAAD01023702.1, from coordinate 8,019 downwards.
AATTCTCTAAAAATAACACTGACACTTCCAAGCACTTTGAGGAGAGCTGTGAAAGCGAAAACAAAGTGAATGAAGAATTACTGTACCAAGCAAAAACAACCTGCAGTTATTCCTTTTTAAAAATTTATGGTATTATTCTGTGTTACATCTCTAATAAAACTACTTACCAGAACTGTAAAGAAAATGTTTTACAAGTTGTCCAAACAAATGGAAATATATTTTGCAAATATAAGTCAGTTAACATTGGTAAGATTGCAAAACATGTCTGTGACAAGCACCCTGTTGGAACAGAGAGNTGCTTTGAGGAGTAGTTTGAAATCATGTTCTGATAAAATGTGCAGGCACAGGATTTAGATTCTGTACAAAATTTTTGTATATTTCTTCACTTTAGACTGGCTGTGGTTTCACTTCTCTTAGAACAGTTTTCTTTTAAAAAATGTCTATATACTTTTCCATTATTACTTTAGTACAGCATTTTCTTAGAGAAATTTAGCCCCTCTTGTCTTCTTTTCTAGCAGAGAACTGAAAAGGGTTCAGCTCAAGTTCCTCCCTTTCATATTATGAAACATAAATGTATTGACTCTTTGTGAATGATAAGACTTTTCATACAAATTCAGGATTAAACCTGAAGAACTGAATTGAGATTAATTTTCTAATTTTTTTTTTTACATTAAAATGTGCTTAAAAATATTAGAAACCAGTGGTAATGTAACCCTTACAGATTGAAATAGTGGCAAGGACTAAAATAAAATTAAGAGGATAAATGCAATTAATACTGTTGTTTTATGAAAAACAGTTCAGGGATTTTTTCTTGTTTTCTATCTTTCAATTTTTAAATTTTTTGAAATTATTTTTATTTTAATGTCATTACACATTATTTCACAAAACTGCAATATTGCTCTTACATTCTGCAGTTTTGTTATTTGTTACTGTCAAAGTATAATAAAGTGCTTTCACATTGTATTTCTTTTCGTTTATCTATTAAAACATTTTGAATAGCCAGCAGTCAGTGATTCTATCAAAGTGGAAGATTAAATGTTTAAATTGCAGCAATCCTTAACGTCTAGAATAAGATAATAAAATAAAACGTCAGTAGTAGGACAGATGAAAAATTTCTTACAGATGATGAAATACAGAAAAATAAAATACTGTATTAAAAATGACAAAAAAATTAAAATAATACTTTGAAACTCAAATTTGAATGCTTAATATTGTTAGAGGAAAATATATCATTCAGGATCCAACAACCTGAGAGAGATGAGGCTGCTGCAGCTCCATACCCCCAGGTTCAGCCCATAGCGAGGCTGAAAATTCCCAGCAGGCGCAAGCACAGAGAGCGCACACACATACCCCACATACGTACATACATACATAGGTACATGGGCAGCAACCTCAGATCACAGACAGTCATTCAGAGCACTCACATGAACACAGGCAGCACCAGTGGCCTCACCCTGCTCCCTTTTGGCTGAGCAGAATAGTGGTCTACCGGTGAGTATATACATGTATGTATGTATGTATGTACGTATGTACAAGGTGGACCCCTCCAGCAGCTGGGCTCAGACACTCAGTCTGCCCAGTTGCTGCCACCTGAACATAGCAGCCTCCAAAGCCACAGCCCCGCTCCAGCTGAGTACAGACCCCCTCACTCACACACACTCCTTCTCCCTGCACTGCCCCAAACCGGCCAGGACACCCCCAGTCCCATAGCCAGTCCCCCCGCAGTCTCACCCTTAGAGATGCATGGGTGCTCTCACACCCAGAGTTGGTCCTTAGGGACATACACGCTCCCAGGTCCCTTCACCTGCTTGTTGGCTGGTTCGGCTTCATCTTCACTTGTGATCACACACTCACTCGCACACTTGCACTCCGGTTGCTGGCAACACACACTCCCTACACACACATGAACATGGATGAGAGCCCCTTACCAGAAAATAGCTGAAGGTGGAGTTCAAAAAGGCTAAACCACGTCCAGCCCATGGTCTGACTCACCCCGCCACACACACAGAACAGAACACCCTGTTATGGTTTAACCCTGGCCGGCAACTGAGCACCACACAGCTGCTCACTCACTCCCCCACAGTGGGATGGGGGAGAGAACTGGAAGGGTAAAAGTGAGAAAATTCGTGGGTTGAGATAAAGACAGTTTAACAGGGAAAGCAAAAGCTGCGCGTGCAAGCAAAGCAAAACAAGGAATTCATTCACTACTTCCCATCAGCAGGCAGGCGTTCAAGCCATCTCCAGGAAAGCAGGGCTCCATCACACGTAACCGTTACTTGGGAAGACAAATACCATAACTCCAAACATCCCCCCCTTTCCTTCTTCTTCCCCCAGCTTTATATATGCTGAGCATGACATCATATGGTATAGGATATCCCCTTGGTCAGTTGGGCTCAGCTGTCCCAGCTGTGTCCCCTCCCAACTTCTTGTGCACCCCCAGCCTACTCGCTGGTGGGGTGGTGTGAGAAGCAGAAAAGGCCTTGACTCCGTGTAAGCACTATTCAGCTTACACTAAAACATCCCTGTATTATCAACACTGTTTCCAGCACAGGGGAGACTTAGAAAGGAATTTAATGTGATGGCAGGACAGGTGGCACTGATTAGGTACAGGGCATAGCCAGACAAGCACGCTGACCAACTCCTGCTTGCACATGAACCTTTTTTCCCTTATCCCTCTATTTCCCACAATTGCTCCTCTGCAAATCATCTAAACTCCTCCCTTTTCCTGCCTTTGGTTCCTTCCCTAAACATCCCATAATGAGTCCTGTGCAATCCCCAAATGCTCTTCTCCTGCACCTTATAAAGGGTCTCACACCCCTAGGCGGCAACCCCCACTAGTCCTGGAAGGTGTCCTGGAGAACCTCTCCCCTTGACTCTTCCTGATGGGTTTCACGCTTGGACAGTGGGGCTGAGGCCCCCTGGGACAGCCCTGGGAGGGGTCTGGACAAGGTGTCCCTTCCTCTGAGTTTCAGTTTGGGTTCCTGCTTGCCATTGTGCCTCCCTGTTCTCCTCTGGGCTTGTGAAGATGGGCCTTTAATGGGCTGATGGTCCCTGTGACGGGCTTGGGAATAGCTGGGCAGAGTATTTTTGGGGATCCTCATCTGCCATTGTCTCTCTGTGTTCCTTTGCGGGTGTGGAGACAAGATTTTTTTAATCACAAAATCTAACAAATATGTTTCTAGAAAAATAAATATTCAATTTCACTTTAAATAAAAAAAAATGAAAGCTTCTTCCACAAAATCTCTGTCTTTTGACCAGATCTGGATATAAATAATTATTTTGGGTTATTATACAGAAGCTGAATTTATTCTGAAGATTCCTTTGGGCGCTGAAGTGAATGGCAGCAGAGACAGTAATTAACAGACAGTATACCGCCACTTTTGACAGTCTGAAGCATGACTCAAACATTGTTAGAAGCCTCAAGGACTGGGAGAAATAAATCATATCAAATAAAAGATAAGTCGGTGTAGATAGCAGCTGTGGAAAAACATATATATAAAGGCTTATTTCAAGTAGAGTCACACAGATGAAAGTGAGAAAGGTTGGGTGTCTTACAATTCAAAAAGACATGAGCTTAAACAACCTCGGTCTCCTGTGAAGCACTAAAAGGTAACTGAAAAGCAAATTTCCAAGAGAAACAACTGTAGTAGAACCTCCATGGATTCAATTTCAAGACTTCAGCCTGTATTTCTGAAATGGTAAAATGAGTGTAACCTTAAACAAATAAACAGAGATGAAAAACTTAATGGGAAATATGTGGATTGACACAGATTGATCTGATGGGTGAAGGATGCCTGTAGTTCTGGCTTGGTGCATTCATTGAGAGATAATTGCATCAGAGGTGGATGTCAAACAGCAGCTTTTATCTGACACATTTTGCAGACCTACAACATCAATAATATTTTATCAACTCACATTTGAGAAAATAATTATGTCAACAGAAAAACTGAGTTAGAAAAAAAGCTGGGATCAAAATGTCAGAAATAGTTGAGCACATTTTATGATCATGAACAGAAAGTATTATTTTTTTAGCATTTGATTAATTAGACACTTATACATTAGAAGTTGTGACGATGAACAGATTTGAACTTACACTCTGTTCTACTCTGTTTATAAAATAACTAGACAAGAAACAAATCCCATCCAATGCTACGCCTCTAGGAACCAAGGGTTTGCTTCTGCTTATGGCATGATTACTTACCCTTACCTACTCACTGAAGGAAGCCTTTTAAATCTAAGAGCTTCTTTTTCTTAGAAAAAAAAGAATGTTAAAGAAAGAATGAAGAAGTCTTTCCAAAGGCAGCAAAAATGCAAAGCATATTTAGTAGGTCTGCAGATAGGTATAAATTTACATGAAGCATGTTGAAGAAAAATGGCAGTATCAAATTGTTGTGAGACAATATTAAATTTTGGTCACTAGCCAATCTAATTTGATATATTTCAAAAATCCATACTTATTATTTAGGTAATTATTCTTTAAAAGGAATTAAACATTATGTAGATAATGTCATTTACGCAAGAGGAAATAGAGCCTACTTGTAGTCACCTTAGTCCAATATTGATGCCACACGTGAGGTCTGACTCCCTGAGTGCACACAGAACACACTGGTCAACATGGGAAAATTGAAGAGATGGAGTTAAGGAGGTCCCATGTGCAATCAGACCCTGAGACTGAGTGTACTACTGTTGGTTTGTGACTGTAAAGGGTGTACTTTAGAACTCTCGTCTAGAAAATGCTAGCTAGGAGTCAGCTCAGAAAGTTGGTCCTATGCACTTCCAGCTGTTAGTCGCAGCTTTCAGCTGTGACTGGTGATTGACCATGTCAGTACTTCAATCTACTTCAAGTAAAATCAGATTTATTTAAACTAGCATAGAAATGAGTTGCAGCTCTGCCTGAGGGAATACAAACTTGTATGTGCATACGCATTGTATGCCAAGCATCAGATAGGATAAGATATTAATGGAAAAGGTTTTCCTTTCATGTTCCACTTGTCCTAACTTACTTGTCTAGTGCTTAAGGCACTCAGTACAGGGGAAGGAAATCTTTGGAGTGAGTATGTGTATTTCATTCAATATCTGTCAAGAATAAAAAATAAACAAACAAAAAAAATTGGTAGAACAAACTGTTGTTTGTTTAAGCGTAGTCCAGGAAGAAAAACTTCTTTGTCCGAGTGAATATCCTGAACATAAGATTGAAGAGTCTCACTCTCACTTTCTTTCCAAGGACTTTTTTTCAATCTTTGCCATAGGTGTGAAGTGCAGTTACTTCAATGGGAGATACTGAGGCTTTTCATCCTGCCTGGTTTTACCTAGAGTGGTCTGCAGACTAGTATTTAAAGTACGGTGCTAAGAAGTGGGAGATTTAAGATGAGAAAAGATTTAGGAGATCTCCTCTGGTTTTAATGAGTTCTCTAACCTGTGAGGTATTTTATGAAAGAAATAAGTATTACTATTTCTTTGTTTAGTTTGCTTGTGGAGAAAAATGAAAAGTGCTTCCTTTGGAAGAAGGAACTTAAGAGGTAAATTCAAAATGGGGATAAGGTACAAGCCAGCCAGACTTATAAGGAGGGCTTTAAACTAGATTTAGCAGGGGGAGGGGATGGAGTTTTGATTAACAGAGAAGAGCCAGGGGCTGCTGATGTATTGGGAATCAACAGGGAAAAACAATTGTGAAATGCCTCAAAGGGTGTTCCTCTAAAAAGGTGACACAGTCAATAGCCCATCTGAAGTATCTCTATACCAATGCACACAGCATGAGTAACAAACAGGAGTTGGAAGCCACTGTGCAGCTAGAAAGCTATGATCTAGTTGCTATCTCTGACACGTGGTGGGATGAATCGCATGACTGAAGCACTGTAATTGACACTCATAAACAGTTTAGAAGGGACAGGCAAGGAAGGAGGGGCGGGGGGGTTGCCCTCTTTGTGAAAAAATGGACTGACTGCACAGAATGGTCTTTCAAAAAGAGTGATGAACAGGTTGAGAGCTTGTGGGTGAAAATTAGGGGCCAAGCCAACAAAGGAAACCTCATGGTTGGTGTTTACTTCAGGCCACCCAACCAAGGGGAGCCCATAGAGGAAGCGTGCTTACTTCAGCTACAAGAAGCATCACGCTCTCAGGCTCTGATCCTGCTGGGGGACTTCAATCATCCTGACATATGCTGGAAAAGCAGCACAGCAATCTGTAAGCAGCCTAGCAGACTCCTGGACTGCATCGAGCATAATTTCTTAATCCAGGTGATAGAGAGCTCCACCAGAAGAGAAGGATTTCTGGGCCTGTTGTTCACCAACACAGATGGACTAATTAGAGAGGTCAAGATTGGTGACAGCCTGAGCTGCGGTGATCATGCCCTGGTGGATTTCACAATCTTGAGAGATATGGGCCAGGTGAAGAATAAAGTCAAGACCCTGAATTTTAAGAGAGTGAACTTTCAGTTGTTCAAGGAATCAGTGTATGGGACCCTCTGGGAAACTGCCCTCAGGGATAAAGGAGCTGAAAAGAGCTGGCAGTTTTCTTAGAGCGCAATAGCTCTAATAAAATGATAAATAATATAAATCATTATAAATTATAAAAATAAAAATGCTATAAATAAATAAATAAATAAATAATAAAATATAATATTAATATAAAAAGAATAGCATGTATACACATGATAAAATAGCAGGTCAGTTAATTGGGAATATTTTCTTTTTATTATTAGAGTTGAATACTATTTTCTACTTACCTACAAAGAAAACTTAAAAATGTGTGTTTTTCAAAACTTCCTGATAACAGAATTGTAACCATAAGACTCTAGAAACAGAACTTTTTGTTCCCTCTTTGACTACTAAATTTTTGAATAATATATTGAGGCTCTGCTTTAGACAAATTTCCATCAGCGCACATATATATCAAATAAAATGTGTGAATAGAATAAATTTTGAAAATTCTGAAGCATTTAATCTTCTCATTTTAACCCTTACACACCTGCTAGTCAAAGTAAAATATACTTTTCAGTATTCTCAACACAGGTATTTTTCTCTACAAGCTGGAGAGGAACATTCAAGAAGTGCAGGATGTCTTTCTCCTTTATTCCCATATAGTGAGGGGATTGGCGAACATTTGGGGTTATATGCCCAGACCTAGAACACCAGAATCTCACTACAGGGAATACTAGGGATCCAACAACTCCCAGAAAAGGGCTGATGAAAAACAATGATATTTAAAATCTGAGACACTTCCTTTACTTATACACCTGACAAAAGGAGGTCAAATTATCTTGAGTTCCATTTACTGTTCTATCACAGTAACTTCATACACAGTTTAATGTGCTAGAACAAAACAATTAGATTACCTTCTTTGTGGTAATTTGTTGTGTGTTACTGTACTGGGTCTGGCTGAGATTTTCCCCATAGCTGCCCTCATAATGCTGTGCTTTGTATTGGTAGCTAGGAAAGTGTTGATAACACACCAGTGCTTGCACAGCATCAAGGCTGTCTCTCCAACATTTCCCCCCCCACTACCAGTAGGCTGGGGATGGGCAAGATCTTGGGAGGGGACATAGCCAGGACAGCTGACTCAAACTGACCAAAGGGATATTCCATACCATATGTCGTCTGCTCAGCAATGAAAGCTAGGAGAAAGGAGGAGGACATAGGGGGGCATTCATTAGTTCTGATGTTTGTCTTCAGAAGTAACTGCTACACGTACTGAAGCCCTGCTTTCTGGGAAGTGGCTGGACATCGCCTGCTGATGGGAAGTAAAGAACAGAATCTTTGTTTTCCTTTTGCTTCCGTGCGCGGCCTTTGTTTTTGCTTTTATTAAACTGCCTTTACCTTGACCCCCAAGGGTTTTTTCTTCCATCTCATTTTCCCCCCCTGCCCTGTCCTGCTGAGGACAGGAGTGACAGAGCGGCTTGGTGGCACCTGTGGTCCAGCCATGGTCAACCTACCACAGTTACCAAAAGGCAAACTGTCAATAACTGTCAAAATAACATCAAGCATATAACTCGCCCGAAAGCTGTTGCCAGAAGGAATGCGG
>WAAD01023701.1:7653-19677 GCA_013389945.1 Fregata magnificens | reverse complement strand
TGTTTGTAGCTCTAGTCTCTGTTCCAGTATCTGCTGATGACATTTGGCTAAGTCTGAGCTGCCATTCCCACTCCGTATGCTAGTTTATTGAATTCAGTACAACTGGCATTTTAAATCTGTTTCAGTTTAAAATAATCAACCTCAAGAATTTTTCCCTTTTAGTTGATTTACATAGAGATTTGTTTGCCAATTGATGAAAAACACAGAAACAATATAAAATTTTTATTAAATCTCAGCTTTTCTTCAGTTGTGGCAACAAACTAATGCTTATTTTTAAAACTTTCTAGAAGTTAACAAAATAATTAAGAGCAATATGCAGGATGCATTTTGGGGATCAGAGAGAGAAAGCATTTGCTTTTTGCTGTTCAGTCAAGGAGAAGATTAAAGTTTGGCATCACAGGTGAAGGGCAAAGCCAGAGAGGAAGTTATCTTAAATTACTTCCTTGCAGGCACTTCATATGATCAGTCAAAAACACCATTTTATGCTGGAACTGAAGAACTAAGCACATTTCTCTTTAAACAAAATAAATTGATTTTAAAAAATGAATGCTCATTTGAATGCAATTTTGAGATGTATTTCAAGGTGATAATTTTTCTGAACAATAAATACATATTCAGCCAATTTCAATGCTTTACTGCAGATTTTATGCTCTAGCAGTCTGGAAAGCAAAGCTCCCTAATCACAATACAGCTATATCAAAAATAGTTTCCTCCAATGCCCCGGTAATTTGCCTTAAGAGCCATTTTTAACTCTGTTTCATTGCTCATGATTCTTAGCTTTTTTTATTTGGGTGTCAACAGAGTAAACATAGTGGTGTCCTAGGAATGGCACTGACATCTCTAGTTCCTTTGCTGTGTTTCCTATTGAACTTATATTCAGAGGGAAGCATCTAAGTCACTACTGAGCCAGCTTAACTGCAAGTGAGTAACAGAGGTTAATAGGGATTAATCAGTCTTTTCAGCCAAGCAGCTTTTCCAGCAAGAAGTCTGCTCAAACTCCAGCTGAAACCAAATTTATTAGTCTTTCCTAAATGATTAGGAAAGTATCATCTGTTAATTACTTTTAATGAACTGGACACCAAGAGAAGTGTTCAGTAGCAGATACATTTTTCCTAATTCTGTCAATTTCTGGATGAAATCCTCTTCTTTCAGTTCTTGTAGGATATAGCACGTCTTACTGGAACACACAATACCTACCAATCTGGCAACCTTCAGTTTCACTATGAGTTTTGAATTGTGTGAAACAAAGAATTGAATGCAAAATAAACACAAAAAGCAACGGTACTCCTGAAGACTAATACTACTCCCCCATGTTTAAGTGACACTAGGCATTCGTTAAAAAACTAATCTGTTTTGGAGACTTTCTATGAAAACTCTCCCATACGATCCTCTTCTCACTTGGCCCTTCTCCAAGCATACATGCGCATTTTACCTGGTACTTCTTTTTTGAGGTACCTATTGCTTTACATATGCAACACCCAGAAGGTGCAATTAACTGCTAATGGTGTAGGAGGGTGCCAGCTGGCTGGCTTGAAGAATCAAGGCTGAAGGTGGCCCTTAGCTACCCTTTAAGATAACAAAGAGGTGGGAGGAGACTAGACCATCTCTCTGGCCTCCATAGAGGTGATAACGACACTGGGACTACAGTAGGAAGGAAAGCTCAATCCATTTCCTTTTTAAAGGTCATGAATGCCAGTTAAAAGTTTACTTTCAAAACAACAGCCCAAGCAGGACAGCATAAGGGTTATGGAAGGGCATGCTTTTTTGATCATTCTAATTTGGGGTGTTCTGCATAGCTCCGTTATTTTTTTTAAAATAATACTACTGTACAGATCAAAACCCAGCTGTCTCCGCTTCACTCTATAGTGTTTAATGATTGTGCTTTATAGGTGGAAATATTATGTCCAAAGTGTTCTTTCAAGGACTCCACACTCTATCCAATATTACTACTTTACTACCAGATCCTTCCTTATATTTATATTATTTATTTGTTCTTCTGTTCACCCTTTCTCTTATAATATCTGTATGGTGAGAAAAAAATCCTAAAACTGCATTAGTGTTATTTGATAGTTTTCCAGAGGAAAAACTATTTAATACATAGGATTCCTATGGTGCCAAAAATGTACTATTTTAATTTGCAGTGGCAGATATGGAAGCAGACAGGAAACAGGGATGGAGTGATAGCACTTCTATAAACAGTGATTAAAGTGACTCCACATACTTTATAAAGGCAGTGGCAGATCCATGGTTCCAGCCTTTGACATGAGAGCTCCTTATCCACTTAAGAAAAGGAAGAAATTTTTCTTATTGGCATCACATCATAACAGCCAAATCCCAAATCTTGTCCTCAGCTACACCCCAGATTTTCCATAATGATTTCAGTACAATGTGGGTGATGCCAGGGGGAAAATTAGGACAGTTACTTAGAATGAATTACCACCATTGTTTAATTGAGTAATTAACTGAGCTGGCCAACCCATCCAATACCTAGTGAGGGCAGGATCAAATTGCATTTCCATCTGGTCTTATGGCACCAGTTAAGCTTTGCACATTTGAACCTCTGCTACTGTATATGCTCCCGATGTCACTATCACGGCAAATCTGGTCTTTTCAGTTCTGAACTCCGGGCAGGGTCTGGAAACTCAGTATACCTATGCCCAAATGCTCTTGGGTACCCAGTCCTGTGAGAATATTTATATGAAACTGAATATACACCACCGCCATCAAATTCAGTGCAAAATACAACAGCCACAAGGTGGGAGACTTCGATTCATTTTCCTCCTCCCCCCTGAGGAGTTTGGACCCACATCTCTAGCCTCTTAAGCGAGTGCCCTAACTAGACCCTGTGAAGGTAACCCCGCTCTCCTTTGGCTGGAGCTGGGCCATCACGCAGACAAAAATGCAAGTGCCCAGGGGCAGGGAGCAGAGTGAAGTCAGACGGGGTAGTCAGGGCCTGCAGACTCCATCCCTCTAGAGATAGGTTTGGGCTCTCCTCCAGGTGTCACTTCTTCAGGTTTTTTGAAAGTTAAAGGCACTTCACTCTCCTGAATGATTGCACGTATGGCTTAGCTACAGTGTCAGGCTCCTTTCAGTTCATTCTGCCTCATAACCCCTTCTCTGTAGTGCCAAAGCTCCAGAAGAAGGGACTGAGGGTCCAGTATGGGTAAGTGCAATTTGTTAAGGTACATCCTCAGCCTGAACTCAGACCTGTACTCATTTCCTGGACAACAGATCTCAGCACTCAGCCTTGCATTTTTTTTTCTTTTCAAAACCGGCAAACTAGTCTGGGGTACCTAAGACAATTTCTTCTTGACATGAACACAGGAGCGCCTTCAAAAGCAGCCCAGTGCCACACACTGGTTAGCCTGCTTGAAGCAATAGCTCACCCCCACGTATCCTCCAAACTTCTATTCAGAATATGAATGTATTTCACTTTCCTGTTTTGGTGGGGAAAAAAAAAAAAAAGAGAGATATTGTACGTTAAAAACCCCCTAACGAATAAAGACTATGCAGTTAAAGGGTTATCAGCAAAAATTATCCAGCTTTACAGTGGCAAAATAATAATTTCTAAAGATGGGAGAAACTGAAGCAGGACAGGGTCAGCTGTTCAGGGAGCTAGTGGGGAGATGGAAAGTGGGGCATGAGTGAAATAACCTACAGTACACATGGGTTTCAGGGGGCTCTAAGGAGAAGAAATAGAAGTGTTTCAGGGAGAGGTAGATTGAGAAGAGTGTAGGTGGGCATCTCTCCTCCTGCACAGTGCAGGTCTCACTACCCTGGATCCTCTCTAAATCTCTGGAGGTACAAGATCCTCCATCAAAGCACTCAGAGATACCTCACTTTCCCAGACACAATCTCTGTATGACCCTCAGCCCACAACAAACAGTTGTCTTTGGATTTTTATATTAAAATACTTTTATCTGTATCCATCCTTCATGGAATAAGAAAAAAAATCAGAATGCGACATCTTTGGATCAGGAAAGCTCTGAGCCACAGACAGCTGGAGGCCTGAAGACAATGCTGGAAAGTTGTCATGATACTCTCTCCTCTTTCTTATGTTCTTCACAAGACCAGTATCTTGGGTTAGCTGCACTACTAGCCTGAGCTGATATGGCTGGTTTTACATCCTTCTGCACCTGACCAGCGGCTCTGTTTCAGGCTACACTTTGCAGGTTTCTGTGGAGGGAAAGAGAAAGGCAAGAGGTCGGGCCAGAGCCCTCCCTGCTGTTGGCAGAGATGGAGCAAGGCTGTGCTGTGGACCCAGAGGCAGAGATCTGCCAGCAAACAGCTATTCCCTCTCCCCTTCCTCCACACTCCAAAGTAACCTTGAATTCCCTGTTGGTACCAGAGAATCGGGCAGGTGGAGATGCTCAGCTGAGGACATATAGTCTTTGTCCCCTTACACACTTTTAGACCAGATAATTTGCTGTGCCTTGCAGGCTCCCATGTGTAGCTATGGTTTAGGGTGACTTTGTGTAAACAGCTAACACTTCAGAGCCTGTGGACTTAACGTCCACTTCATTATCCAGGTTATCTATGTGTTGCTGACCATTTTAGCAGATAGAATAGAGAAGCAGAGAGGGAGTGAACCACAGATGGAACAGAGAAGTGAAGAGGGAAGGAAGCATAAGAGAAGAACTAAGAAAACTCACAAAGAGGAAGAAAAAAGAAAAAAAAGGAGAAAGATGGATAAGAAAAAGAGAAATAAAGAGCCAAAACAGCAGCAAGCCTAAACTGTACTCAAAGGGCACTTTGTATGTACACTGAAATGACTAGAGAAGGCCCATGAGGCTTAAGTACTGCTAGGGACATTACCAGTAAGGCCCTGTTGCAGATGTTCAGTGGTTAACCCAGCCATGCTGCTCTGCGACCTCCACCCGCTGTCTTGTAAGGCAACAGAAAAGTAGTGAGAATGATAGCAAAGGTTTTGCTAAACTAAGGACAGAGCACACATAAAAGCAATGAGAGGGGTAGCAAACCATTTTGCTAAACTGAGAACACAGCACTCATACCAGAGAGAAGAAAAATATCTACAGCTACCTCACTACACCACTAGGCAAACTTTTTTAGATTTAATCCATGCCACCAATGAAAAGCAAATTATGCCATAAACAACTCCATAAGCACATCTGATGCCACAAACAGTGCCCCAGCTTTGGCAGGGTGGGTGGTGGGACTACTCCAGACTTTCAGCGGAGGAAATCTCAGAATTTAGTTTAACACTTTCAGTAATTATCAAAACAAAAACGATCTGTTAGTTATGGAAAAGTGAACACGCCTTCATTTTGATACTATTTTAAGCATTTTCTCCATTACAAGAAATACCACAGTAACTATACTCCTGTAAAAGTGCTCATAGTGTCTTGCTCCCTGAAAATTGAGTACAAAACCAAGTTACACATATATCCAACATGATGCCAAAAGACACTCTATAGGCAGTGCAGGCAAATGGGTATGTTTCCTAAACTTCTGTATTTCCCAGCTAAAACAAAAAGTTAAAATATTAAAATTTGGGAGTAACAAAGACAATGCAGGGAGGGTATTTCTCTTGCACAGCTTTCTAACAGAAGGTCCATTTCTTTGTATTGGGGTCATCTCCCAGACAATGTTAATGCAGCTACACTGCATAGGAAGCCCTTATAAGCAGAAGGAATATCTAAAATGATCAAACTTCAAACAGGAAGCAAGGAAGACATGCCAACACAGGGTCAATGAAGGAAAAAAAATGATTATTTAAAATATAAGATATCTTTGAAAGCTCATTGTTTGTTACATCTGTTTACTGTGCCATGTTAAGTTAATGTTAAATGTGTCTTTTTTTTAATCAACTAAGTTTTTAGGTGTGTGACTGTGTGATTTCCATTAAGCTTGTCTGCCAAGGTTACATCTGTTAACATGTTGTCTCAGGATGTAAGTTTTTTTTTTCCATATGTATACAATACATTTGTCAAAAGTATCGAATTTTAGTCATGGCATAGACAGGTTCATATCTCATTGGACAACAGAGCCTGTAACAAATAACAAGGAAAACTGTGAAGGATTAGTTTCAAAGTTCATTGGAATTCTTTCCATAAGCCCTAGTGAGCTCTGATTATGCCCTAGGAAGAGTTACCAAGGTTACCAGTTTTCCCTTACCAAGCATTTGCTGAGAAAAAAACCACATCTGTAGATGGAAAGAAGAAGTTTTATCCTGAAGCCTGATACCAGCAGATGAAGGTAATTTCCCAGGGAGAAGTGAAAAGACACTGAGCTCCTCAGTACTATCATACTAATGTAGGAAGAAAAAACCTGATTTGGTCCACTTCTCATTTTCAGACATTCCAGATCATTTTCATGAACAATTGTTTACTTGTTTCCAATTCCAATTCTATTAATGATGGTAATCCAAAAGGGGAAGAGAAATATTTATGGCAATATCTTTATCTTGATAGTGTTCTCCATTTAAGCAGACATATCTGTCTCATAAAAGGCATGGGACACGAAGCCGTATCACAGAAGACAATTAAGCTGATGGTTAAATCACCGACTTCATTTGACACCAGGTCTACATACATGCAAGAGAGAGAAAACAAGTGTTTGTAGAAGTGGTATTGGAAAAGATTTGACTAAGCTCCACAACAGCTATTATTCCCCGCTCAGGCCTGGTTTTTTAAGGCTTCCCAAGGTTTGTGTCTCCCTAATAATTATCTGCACTCATTGATTTTGGATACTTTCCCTAAATCCATGTTTATTTTTGCAAGGTAGTCCAAATTTCTATCTTCTCCTGGCTCCACATTGTGGCAGAAAAAGTGCTCTCTTCATTTGTAAATCATGTAAATCATCTTTTAGGTTAGTGTCAAATAATGTAGCATAAGGACTTCAAGGCTGATTTGAGTCTATTAACATATACTCAGTTCATATATAACAGGTACTCAGTTTATATAGTCATGTTGAGTATATTAACATACACTTGGTACAGACTGAAACAATGGACTTAATAGAGTCCATTTTTCAAATTTGTGTGTTTGAAATGTGGATATTTATGCCTGGAGAACATGGATGGAAAACACACTTTTCATGGACTTCTCTAAACAATAAGAGTATGGTTGACACTGATTTTAGAGAAGTTCTGGTATGGGTTTGAACACAGTCTTTTACCTTCTGCCTTCCTGTAATGACTATAGTCACTCAAGCCTAGAGGAAATAAAATACCTTAATTTGAAAAAAACCTATACAAATAATTCATTATTGAATAACAATGGCAGTTTGAGCCAATATCTAGTGAACCTAGTATTGAAATAACTCTAAATCTTTTGAGCATATTTAGAAGTTCTGCATCATTCACCAAGGCAGCACCTACAAACAAAAATCACTGTACAAATGACAAGCAGGAGCACGGATTTTACAGATATGGAATGTGATTATCATCTAGTCCAACGTCCTACTCAAGACAGGCCTTAAAACCAGCAAAACAGACAAGGTATACTTGAAAAATACAGGTTAAAAACATTAACATGGTTGTTTTGCAACTCTCTGAAATGATGAAATTCCCAATAGAAAAGGAAATGAGGAATGGCAACATTATTGCACGACTTCACTCACACGTTGGAGGTAGCAGATAAGAAGAGGAAGAGAAAGAAAAAAGGGACTTATGGAGGGTTCATGCTGCCACTGAAGGGAACTAGCAGGGAAAATCATAAGAAGGGATCAGATGTGTACTACCTGAAAATACTTGGTTACCAGTAATGGATACATTCATGTTTGTACAGGTATTCCTGGCATTTTCAAAGTCTGACAAGTAACTCAAAGCAGTGTAGATTTGTTAGGGAACACTGCTTCACTGCTGAAATGAGATGAATTCATCATAGTAAAGCCCCTTTGGTCAGATCCTGAGACCGATGCGAGTTTTGCATAAATAGCAAATGAGTGAAAGCTAAGTAAAGAATTTGGTGCTTAGTTCAACAGCTCTATGACTGAATACATTTAAAACCAAAACCTATTTGGAAGTGTGAACTGAGTGAAGGAGATCCCATTAAACCTGTTAAGATAACCATAACCATCCTTACAATAACAGTTTACAAAAGTCAGCGATTGAAAAAAAACCAGCTGGTTGTTCAATAAGGCTGAAGCTCTCTAACTGCTCAACTTTAGCTCAAAAAATGTAATAGTGTGTCATTTGTCACTGATCCTCACCACATCCAACACAGAAACAGCTGTTAGATTTCATTCTTTCCTTATAGATACCAATATTTCAGACCCCAAGAGGAGAGCAGAAATGCACTCTTACAGGGTACAGTTTCTACAGTCATATATGTTCAATTAAATGTGGAATTTCTTTTCCAGCTAAGAGAAGCTGTTCAGCCTATTCAGCCACCTTTAGGCTTCCTACACTTTCCTCTGTTTCATCTTCTTCCGAAAGAGCAAACACAAGTGCAAACCTCCTCTTAGAAAGTACCCCTTTTCCCTTTATCAGAGGGTACGTATCACTTTCACTCATCTTGGTCTCATTTCTGATTTTACCATTGTGTTGCTCAAGAGCAAAATCAGAACAGTAGTAGTCAGTGTTTAAGCTTGAGAAACTTCATGACCCCACATTTTTATGGCTGGGTTTATTATTAGTCTATAGACAGAAGGCACTTTCATACAGGAAGCAGAATCTTGGTTCTACTGAATTCTAAAGAAAATTTGCTGTTCACTTCAGTGCAGAATATTAACTGGAGACTGTAACAATGCATATGCTTGTAGAGTGAATAGCATGATTTACATACTTTTTTAATCCTTTGTAGAAATACGATGAGTGGAAATGAGAAAGTAAATGGTGATTCATATTCTGTATTAAACTCTCTTCCTCCTTCATGGAAGTTAACTCAACAACATTATTAGCTGCTGCATAGATATTCTATTTTGAAAATACCTCAACAACTATCTGAACTCACTGTAGCCTTTCCTTTCTTTTTTTTTTTTTTTTTTTGAAAGGACAGGGAGAGAGCTTATTTGTGGTTCTATTTTTCAAAATAGTGTATTTCCAAATACATTTATTTATGTAAAGAAAGAAACTGTGAGGATGCTTGCCTGTTCTAAAGCAATAAACTTTTTAATAAGCTCTGGAGTGCAAGGTTCATGGGGTTTTTTTGTGTTTAAGTGTCAATACAGCATAGAAACCTTTGTCTCAGTGAGCTTTCCAGATCAAGTTATCAGAACTGAGGACCTGAACTAGTACTGATAAAAGCTAGAATTGTTTATGTCTATCCAGGTTTAAACTAACCTCAATGTTTAGAATGACACACTGCTGTGCTACATAGCATTACATTTTAAATACTAAGTGCTGAAAAAAGAAAGGTGTTTTAAAGGTGAAATTTAAAACAAAAATTTTTCAATTCATCCCCGACTTATTTATTGTTGAGTATTAAAATGAGATCAGCTACTCCAGAGTCAGATAGAACAAAATTATTGGGGAACTGTGCTATTAAAAGCTTTAAAGTTCTCTACTGAAGTTATTTAAAGAAGAAGGGACTCCTCCTTAACTATTTCTTGCATGGTGGTCAAATCTGTAGTTTCTTCTATGGTTTCCTCAGGACTCACATTTTTAGGGAACTAAGTTCTCATCAAGGTGAAGATCATGCCTCCATTCAAGTTAGCAAGGGTTTGCTACCAACATGAAAGGAGATGAGAAGAGAGGCTACATTTACTCTTTCCTCAATTAATTTCTACATCATGGGGTTTAGCAGATTGAAAGGAAAAAAAAAAGCAGCAAGGTGATCCATATTTAGACTGCAAATCTGTACTTTCCCTCCCCCTTAAGGTGCTCTTTTGTTGGATTATATAGCACCTATATCACTGTGCTGGTCACTGACTGGTTAAACACTTTCCCTCGTAGGCTTGGTCCTGTGGTGTGTGTAGCTGTGGACAGTGGAATAAATCCATACGCCCAGTGAAAGCAGCCAAAGGTTAGTAGTGCAAGGAAATTATTTCTTTCTAGTAATTTCAAGCAGTTCTACAGCCTCTGCCATAACTCCGTGTTCCAGATAGACTGAAATTTTGCATAAAACAGGCTGTGGAAGAAGGGAGTAAGCAGCAGCCAAGACACAAGAGAGCAATTAGACACAACTCATACTCACTTCTGTGTATTTTTGGCAGCATTTCAATAATATAACAAAAGCAGTAAATAACATAGCTGAGTTCTCAATTGCTGTGGGCTTTCTGAAGCATTTTATACCCATATTGCTGGAAAATAATCAGATACACAAGATGAAAGACATTTGAGGGACAGACCCATACTTTGAAGGGAAGATTTTGGTCTACAGGCATATTTTATGCTCAAATTGTGTGAGTTTAACTTTCCTTAAAATGAATTTTGAAAAAAAAAAACCTCAACTTTTTCCCTTTTGGAAAGAAGTGGAGTCTTTTTCGGTATCCAGAGGATTCCCTTCCCCTTCTCCCTTTTTAATAAGTCAAGCGTTTGTACCCAAAGAGTCTTCAAGATCTAACTGTTCCTTATTTTGCCCAGGGAGTTAGGGTGACAAGGAAACACAGCAGAATGCTTAATCCCTAACAATCCTCTCTGATGGAACATACAGACTTACATATATTAGATATATATGCATACACACACACAAATACAGTGTGTATATATATAGTGTGTATATATATGTACACTATTTCCAATCAGTGAGCTAGGGACTGAAAGTCACATCCTGGTATAATTATTACATAGTTGTCCCAGTTGTAAGCAATTTTTTTTTTTAGCCCTTTCCACTATCACAATTGGTTTTTGAATCATCAGTTTAGAGATCCTACAATTTTTGCTTCAATTACTACTCCTGTGTGCATTGATTGATCCCTTTGCCTAAATTTTCCATCTTAAAGTTTTGTCACTGAGCCTTTGGCTTCATACAGTATCTCAAAGATAATTCCACAGTCTACCCTGTTAGAAGTAAGTAATCTGTTTGCAAGCGAGTTTTTAAGATGCCTTCTTTTGTCCACAGCCTAACTAGGTCACAGAGATGTGCTTTGATCTATCTTTAGAAGTAGGTTTATCCAGCACCGAGTTTCCTGAAAAAGAAACAGGAGTGTCTTCAGTACTCCAACCACCTCCATGCTCTCCACCCAGCACTTCCAAGAACAGTGTTATAAATAGCATCAACATGTCACAGGTGACAGAGGGAAAATATGTCTAGTTTTCCAACCTAACTTCTGCCTGGTTGGATAGATGCACGCACAAAAACACACACACACAAACACAAACATTCAGATAAGTGCATCCCTCAGGAAGACTACAAGGATGTCATGAGGTTATGCAGGGAGAAAATTAGAAGTGCCAAAGTCCAACTAGAACTTAATCTGGCTACTGCTGTAAAAGACAATAAAAAATGTTTCTATAAATACATTCACACCAAAAGGAGGGCATCCTTTATTGGGTGTGGGGGAAACATATTCACAAAGGATGAGGAAGAGGCTGAGGTACTTAATGCCTTCTTCGCCTCAGTCTTTAGTAGTAAGACCAGTTGTTCTTGGGGTACCCAGCCTCCTGAGCTGGAAGACAGGGACGGGGAGCAGAATGAAGCCCCCATAATCCAAGGGGAAATGGTTAGTGACCTGCTACACCACTTAGACACACACAAGTCTGTGGGACCGGATGGGATCCACCCAAGGGTACTGAGGGAGCTGGTGGAAGTGCTCACCAAAACACTTTCCATCATTTATCAGCAGTCCTGGCTAACCAGGGAGGTCCCAGTCGACTGGAGGTTAGCAAATGTGACACCCATCTACAAGAAGGGCTGGAAGGAGCATCCAGGGAGCTACAGGCCTGTCAGTCTGAACTTGGTGCTGGGGAAGGTTATTGAGCAGATCATCCTGAGTGCCATCATGTGGCACGTACAGGACAACCAGGTGATCGGGCCCAGTCAGCATGGGTTTATGAAAGGCAGGTCCTGCTTGACTAACCTGGTATCCTTCTATGACAAGGTGACCAGCTTACTGGATGTGGGTAAGGCTGTGGATGTTGTCTACCTAGACTTTAGTAAGGCCTTTGACATGGTCTCCCAC
>WAAD01023697.1:45448-106344 GCA_013389945.1 Fregata magnificens | reverse complement strand
CCTCTGTTCCCCTCAGCAGGGAATCGCCTACGACAATTACCCTCCTCTTCTTCTTAACGGAGGCAGTCGTAATGCGTGGGGCTGACCGACTCTCCCTAGGCGACCCCCTGGATGAACCTTTGCCCACATCCTCGTTTTCCTGGCCCTCAAGCTCCAGAGTCCCATACCTGTTGTGTAGGGGCAACTGGGAAGGTGAGGGAGGCCGGGAGGGGATCGCCTGCTGCCCCAGGCAGGGACCTGTTTCCATTCCCCCTGTCTCTTAGGTCCCCTCTTCCTGCTTGGTGGCAAGAGGGGAGGGGATCCTCTGCTTCTTGTGGAGCCTCCATCTGCTGCCTTGGCTTCAGGGATGGTCGAGTGTGGCTCCACCAATCTATATCCCTCTCTATTTCTGCAAACTGATTCGATTCACCTTTTCCTTCAGCAGTTTCTGCAACTTGTCATGTAGGACTCCACACAGCAGCTTTTCACCTTCCATGTTTTCCCACAATGCAACAGGATCCGTCTGTAAACAGGGCATAGTGCTTTTCATTTTCTGGTAATTTATTATAGAGTGGGGCCTCTTCAGCACGAGTCACCTCCTCTGGCGACACTCTGAATCATAGAATCATAGAATCATTAAGGTTGGAAAAGACCTCTAAGATCTTCAAGTCCAACCATCAACTAACACCACCATGACTCCTAAACTAGACCCTGGAGTGCCACGTCTACACCTTTTTTGAACGCCTCCAGGCATGACGACTCCACCACCTCTCTGGGCAGCCTGTTCCAATGCCTAACCACTCTTTCAGTAAAGAAATTCTTCCTGATGTCCAATCTAAACCTCCCCTGATGCAACTTGAGGCCATTCCCTCTCGTCCTATCGCTAGTTACTTGGGAGAAGAGTCCAACACCCAACTGCCCTCTGGCCAGTCCATGATCACTTCCAGAATTCCTGGGCGGTCAGGGTTTCCCATTCGAGCCCGTGATATTATCAGTGTGACCCCGTTACTCCATGTAGCATCAGTTGCATGATGTGTGGAGGGGACCCTCCCTTTGCACATCGAGCCCAGCACAGGCAATTGAGGTGCCAAAAGGAGCTGTGCTTCAGTACAAACTACTTCTGAAGCAGCTCGAATTCCTTCTTATGCTGCTAATATTTCTTTTTCAGTTGGAGTGTAACAGACTTCAGATCCTCTATATCCCCAGCTCCAAAACCCTAAAGGCTGACCTCGAGTCTCTCCAGGAGCTTTCTGCCAGAGGCTCCAGGTTGGGCCGTTATCCCTGGCTGCGGCGTAAACCATGTTTTTCACACATTGTCCTTCCCAGACTGGTCCAAGTACTACTGCATGAACTATCTCCCATTTAATTTGTTCAAAGGCTTGCCACTGCTCAGGGCCCCATTCAAAGTTGTTCTTCTTCCGGGTCACTTGATAGAGAGGGCTTATTATCAGACTATAAACTGGAATATGCATTCTCCAAAAACCCACGACACCTAAGAAAGCTTGTGTTTCTTTTTTGTTAGTTGGTAGAGACATGGCTGTTATTTTATTGATCACATCCATTGGGATATGATGACACCTATCTTGCCATTTTATTCCTAAAAACTGGATTACCTGTGCGGGCCCTTTGACCTTACTTCGCTTTATGGCAAAACCAGCTTTCAAAAGAATCTGGATTATTCTTCTCCCCTTACCAAACACTTCCTCTGCTGTCTTGCCGCACACAATGATGTCATCAATATACTGCAGGTGTTCAGGAGCTTCGCCCTGTTCCAGTGGAGTCTGTTTCAACACATGACAAATGGTGGGGCTGTGTTTCCACCCCTGGGGCAGTTGATTCCAGGTGTACTGGATACCCCTCCATGTGAAAGCAACCTGTGGCCTGCACTCTGCTGCCAAAGGGATTGAGAAAAATGCATTACAGATATCATTTGTTGCATACCATTTGGCTGCCTTTAACTCCAGTTTATAATGGAGTTCTAGCATGTCTGGTACGGCAGCATTCAGCAGCGGTGCGACTCCGTTCAGGCCTCAATAGTCCACTGTTAGCCTCTACTCTCCATTAGATTTTTGCACTGGCCATATGGGACTATTAAAGGGTTAATGAGTCTTACTGATCACTCCTTGACTCTCCAGTTGCTGGATCAGCTTATGGATGGGAACCAGGGAGTCTCCATTGATGCGATATTGTTGCCAGTGCATTGTCACGGTAGCAATTGGCACCTGCTGTTCTTTAACCTGCAGGAAGCCCACCACAGATGGGTCCTCTGAGAGACCAGGCAAGCTAGACAGTTGTTTAATCTTCTCCGTTCTCAAGGCAGCTATACCAAAAGCCCACCAGTACCCTTTTGTGTCTTTGAAGTACTCTCTCCTGAGGTAGTCTATGCTAAGGATACATGGAGCCTCTGGACCAGTCACAATAGGGTGCTTTTGCCACTCATTCACAGTTAGGCTTACCTCAGCCTCCAACACAAACAGTTCTTGGGATCCTCCAGTCACTCCTGAAATCCAGATGGATTCTGCCCTTTGTAATCTGATAGTATTAGAGTACCCTGTGCACTGGTGTCCACTAGAGCTTTATAATCCCTTGGGGCTGATGTGCCAGGCCATTGAACCCACACAGTCCAGTAAACCCACTTGTCCCTTTCCTTTACCTGGCCGAAGGCAGGGCCCCTCTATTCCTGGTCAGAGTCTTTATTACTTGGTTTTTGTAATTGCAAAACAGAAGTCGCTTCATCAGGGTCAAAAGTACAATCAGCCCTTCTACTCTGCCCAACAGACACTAGAGCAGTAATTTTCCTGGATGGATGCTTTCTGGCTGTTGTTTTTCCTTGCAGCTCATGTACCCGAGCTTCTAGTCTCCAGGTAGCTTCACCACCCCACTTCCTCATGTTCTCCCCCTGGTCATGCAGGAAGAACCACAGGGTTGCACGTGGTATGCACCACCAGCACCCTCTCCCTTGAACAGAAAAAGGCATATCTTAATAGCTGAGACCTTAGTTGGAGTATGTGAGGAAGACCTATCCTTCTCAGATTGCTCGGACTATTTTTGGGTCAGTTCCATCACAGCTGAGACAAGGCTCGCATGAAGAAAGCGAGATTATCTTCATATTCTTGGAGTTGTCTGGTCAGTCCGTCTATAGCTGGTGCCTCCTTGTCTGTCCAGCTCATTATCACCAGGGTGTTGGCATATGACTTTGGTACATTTTGTATAAACTTTTGCCACATGGACCGCATGCACCGGATTTCATCTGGGTTTATGGATACCTGGTCATCATCCAGGTTGTTACAGGTCTCCTCCACCATGGCTAATTCCCTCAGATACTGGATACCTCCCTCAGTCGTGGTCCAATTCCTTCGAAAATTTGCAAGTTCTTCCTTGTAGGGATACCTGTCCTTCACACTCGACAGGAGTCACCGCCAAAGACTGAGGACTCTTGCTCTTTTTCCAATCCCTTCGTCAATGGCCTTACCCTTAGCAAGGGATCCCAGCTGCCAGGCTTCCTTACCCTCTAATTCCTGACTACTGGCCCCAATACCCCAGCATCGGAGTAACCAGCTGAGAATTAGCTCACCTGGTTGACAGCTAAAATTTTTTCACGTATCTCGCAGCTCACTTAGGGACAGGGATCAGGTGGTTTCTGTCTCATTTATGATTTCAGTCTCTTCCTCCTCCAGTTCTTGTGACTGCTCTGCTGCAGAACAGGCTGCCTCTTCTGATTCTTTCTCCTGCTCCCTCTTAGGAGAAGCTTCTTCATCCGTTACTAAACAAGCTGACTTGCATCTCCATTATTTCTTTTTAGTTATAGGGGTGACTGATACAGTGTCTGGTTTAGCCATTATGTCTGTTGGTATGTTTTCTGATCCAGAGACCCTCTCTTCTCCTTGAGGGTGCTGCATAATATTGAGCAGTGTTTGGTAGATGCTGGCTGGGGCCCAGCATAGTGTGGTAAGTTGTGCCTCTTTGGAATAGCCACAGCATTTTTTTTTTTCAAACATTCTATCACTTCATCATGATCCTGCACTTGTTTGGGAGTGAAGTTCCAGACCATTGGAGGTCAGAAGTTCTCTAGATACCTGCCCATATGCTCCCACATGCCTTGCCACCCATCACCATACTGTCGTGGAGCCTGGGTCATATTCCTAATTTGCTTGTAACCTTAGGCAAAACTGAAGCAATATTCCTAAGAAATACCAATAGAAGTATTTTAACTACCCAAGGATGTTCCAGATACTGAAAAGTTATTACAATGAGGGAGAAAACATCACAGAAGAAGGTGGTGGCAGTGCCATTCTGTATTTCCTCCAAAAAAAACCTCTCAGAGGAAGAAGTATACTTGTTAATTGTCTCCAGGAGATGGTATCCGCAGTACAGTAATGGCTTCACTACAGAGCCCAAATAGAAGATCATGCTCAAGGTCAGTGGTTTAATAACAAATCTCCCAGGCAAAACATCACTAATCACTACAGAGCACAGGAAACTGCAAAAGCCAACACCAATCTTTAACATGTACAGCAAAAAGAAAAAAGCATGGCACAGATCAGATAAACTAATATCAAAAACAGACGAATCAATATCGTGACCTGCAACTCCTAACAGATATAAATCCCTTCTAATACGCTCTGGTCAATCTGTTATTATGTCAAAACCTTTGAGCACCACAGTGGGTGCCAAAAAGGACTGTCATGGTTTAACCCCAGCCGGCAACTAAGCACCACACAGCCGCTTGCTCACCCTCCCCGCAGTGTGATGCGGGGAGAGAATCAGAAGAGTAAAAGTGAGAAAACTCATGGGTTGAGATAAAAGCAGTTTAAAAATTGAAAAAAAAATAATGAAAAGGAAGATAACACAGAGAGAGAAACAAAACCCAAGAAAGACAAGTGATGCTAATGAAAACAATTGCTCACCACAAACCAACTGATGCTCAGCCAGTCCCTGGGCAGTGGCACGCCCGCCAACTTTCCCCCTGGTTTATTGCTGAGGATGACATCATATGGTATGGAATATCCTTTTGGTCAGTTGGGGTCAGCTGTCGCAGCTGTGTCCCCTCCCAACTTCTTGCCCACCCCCAGCCTATTCACTAGCGGGGTGGTGTGAGAAGCAGAAAAAGCCTTGACTCTGTGTAAGCACCACTCAGCAATAATGAAAGCATCCCTGTATTATCAACACTGTTTTCAGCACAAATCCAAAACATAGCCCCATACTAACTACTATGTAGAAAATTAACCGTATCCCAGCCAAACTGTATCCCACCCTGCTCCAGTGTGGGGTCCCTCCCATGGGAGATAATCCTCCATGAACTTGTCCAACATGGGTCTTTCCCATGGGCTACAGTTATTTATGAACTGTTCCAGCATGGGTCTTTTCCACGGGGTGCAGTCCTTCAGGAACAGACTGCTCTAGCATGCATCCCCCAAGGGGTCACAACTCCTGCCAGAAAACCTGCTCCAGCATGGGCTCCTCTTTCTGCAGGGTCACAGGTCCTGCCAGGAGCCTCCTCCAGTTGGGGGTTTTCCATGGGGTCACAGCCTCCTTCGATTGCATCCACCTGCACTGGCGTGGGGTCCTCCACAGGCTGCAGGTGGTTATCTGCTCCACCATGGACCTCCATGCGCTGCAGGGGAATCTCTGCTCCGGCACCTGGAGCACCTTCTCCCCCTCCTTCTTCCCTGACCTTGGTGTCTGCAGAGTTGTTTCTCTTACATATTCTCACTCCTCTCTTCTGGCTCCTGTTCCACAGCACGATTTTTTTCCCCTTCTTAAATAAGTTATCCCAGAAGCGCTACCACCATCACTGATTGGCTCAGCCTTGCCTGGCAGCGGGTCTGTCTTGGAGCCAGCTGGCATTGGCTCTATCAGACATAGGAGAAGCTTCTAGCAGCTTCTCACAGAAGCCCCCCCCTGTACCCCCCCCCCCCCCAACCTTGCCACGCAAACCCAATACAGATCCTCTCTGGGGTTTCTGCTGCAGTGCAGCACCACCCACGTTCTCAGTTTTTCCTAAGGCCCAGTGTGCAGCTCCCAGGAATAAGCTTGTGTCTTGCCTCTGCCATACCATCTGCCACTGCAGAAGAGTTTGGCTTCACTGTCTCTCCAGGTATGTGTCACCTGCTTTTAGACTGCCCTGTGCCTCCCCTTCAGCAGACTAAAGAGATCCAGTTCCCTCAGCCTCTCCACACAGTTCATGGGCTTTAGGCTCCTAAGCCCATCATGACAGACTTCCTCTGGACCTTCTCCAGTTTCTGCATCCTCTTTTCAAAATGGGAAACCCACTGGCTTATATGGCATCCATCATAATTCCCATACCAGGGCAATCCTCAGCCAGTCAGGTCTCAGCCTGTCCCAGTGAGGGTTGTGAATGAGGTTATTCTGCCTCCAGTGCAGACCTTGCCCCCTTTCCCTTGTAAAACTGCAAGAGGTTTCTATTGGTCAAATACACAAGTGTGTCAAGGTCCCTCCGGACTGAGACTCCAACATGTCACCATTTAAGGTTTGTGGGCTAGTGCCTCAAACAAGATAACAATACAAGGAATTGCAGGACATGACAGGTGATGAAAGAGAAGGATGTGTTTAATGGATTTGCTATCCAAGGTGGAAAATACCACAGCAACCATCTTAGAAATACCAAAAGAGGATACAAAACAAGAAATGCATGGCATTGGGGAAAGGATTTACAGAGTCTTAGGACAGTAAAAGAGAAGAACTTGTAGTATTGGGGGAGAGGGAAAATGGAAATGAAGAAGGAAGCAAAGGATGTGGTCAGGGCTGTTTGGTGTCACCTGTGAAGCAGCCCTGCACCTGACGTGAATGACTTCTGTGGTCAGGGAGAACCTAAGAGCTTTCCCTAATTTGAAAGCATGAAGGAGAAGGAAGGACAGCATAATTCACGCTTTAAGGCACATCAGAAGGTGTCTGAAACTCCTGCTCAAAGAAAGGTCAGACTAGATTACTTGGGGCTTCATCCAAACACGTCTTGGTCACTTTCTGGGATAGAGCCAGTGTGCAGTCCCTGGGAAACAGGTTCTAGAGTTTTACTATCATCATGTCCAAAAACTTTCTCCTTATATGTGGCCTGACCCTCTCTTGTTTCAGCCCATTGCCTCTTTTCTTTGTGTCTTGTACCATGGACATGAGCTTCACTCATTCTTCCTGGGAACAGCTCCATTCTGCTGCATGTTCCCCCAAGATCTTCCTTCCTCCAGGCTGAACAAGCCCAGCTCTTTAAACTTCTCACAATGTAAGTGCTTCAGCCCTGATCACCTTGGTGGCCCTCTCTGAACTGGCTCCAGTTTACCACTGTCTGGCTGGCATTGTGGGGGTCAAAACCTAGGGAAGTATTCTGGATCTGTTCTAAAATCTGCTGAGGGGTATAATCACGTCCACTGTCTGTGCTCCTTATACAGCCCAGCATGTTGTTGGCCTTCTTTGCTGATGGCTCCTGTTTTGCTTAATGCAACCCAAGGACCACCAGAGCCTTTCTTGCAGAGCTGCTACCTAGCCATGCAGCCCCCAGCCTCTGTCATTGCAGAGGCTTAGCCGACTTCAGGGGCAGGACTTTGGATTTGTCCTAATGGATACCATGAGGTTCTTTTTGGCACATCCCTCCACCCTGTCTATGTCCTTTGGCATGGCAACCCTGCCCTCCAGTGTAGTGGCTGCTGTCCTCAGTGTGGTGTCACCTACAAAAACTATGAAAAAGCACTCTCTCATTTCCTCCAAATCATTACAAACACGTTAAGCAGGGCAGGTGGCAGGACAAAGCCCAGCAGAACTGTACTAGCTAGATGCCTCCAGGCAGAGTACGATGCATTGACCACATGCCTCTGAGCCTGGCCACCCGTCTGGTTATTTACCCATCTACTTATCCACCATGCAGGCCATAATATCCTAACTTGGGCACAAGAGTATTGTGGGGGTATGATGTTGAAAACTTCGCTGACTTCCAGGTTAAAAGACAACCGCTGCTCTCCCCATGTCCAGCAATCCTGTCCTTTCATCACAGAAAGCAAAGGGGATGGCCAGGTGCAATCTGCCCTGACTGGATTAGTCACCTTCTCTTTCAGACACCCAGAAATGGCACTCGAGTGGACATGCTCTGGGGCACAGCCTTGAGTTTCACTGCTCATCCATTGGCCATTTTTTAAAAGTGCATGCAACTTTTAGGTGCTGCCAGTTATCATGGAGTTCCCCCCATCTCCATGACCTTTCAGAGATGATGGAGAGTGTCATCACTGTGACATTCGCCTGCTCTCTCAGCTCCCTGGGACGCCATCCCTCCAGTCCCATAGACTGGTAAGGATTGTGTTTGCTTAAGGGATCCCTGACTTGATCCCCATCCACTGCTGGTTGATCTCCTCTAGAGTCCTGCCCTGAGGCACAGAGGCCTGGGAGACCTTGCTGATGAAGACTGAGGCAAAGAGAACATAGAGAATCTCAGATCTATCTACACCTGTGCTTACCAAATTCAGCAGTGGCCCCACAGTATCTTTGTTTCTTCTTTAACTGTTCCTGAAGTAGTAAACACTCATTGTGTTGCCCTTGAATTGCCTTACAGGCTTAGACTGAACTTTGATCTGGACTACTGCTGAGCTTCAAGGATGTTGTCCTTGAAGACCAGCTGTACTGAGCTTTGCCACCATGTCGTAGCTCTGTCTCCCACAGTAATGGCTGCAGCTCGTCCTGCCTGTGCCCCTGGCTAAGGGCTTTGATGCACATTTGGGATGAATCACCCCAGCTGTGAAGCCAGGCAAGCTCATACCTGCCATAAGGAAACCTGGTACCAAGTGTGCAAGACCCTGTGTATGCAAAGGCCTTGCTTCAGAGCAGAGACATGGCATGGACAAAAGAGAGCTGAAGGTCTTTCTAGCCCTAGGACTACAAACCCAGAATGAAATGCCTAAATTCACTCAACTGAGGACATTGCCCCAGCTTGGAGAAATTAGATCTTTCCTTGTCACCTTCCTGGGTGCCCTGTCTAATGATGGGACAAAATAAAAGGTGATTCTCATGCCCAAGTCTTTTCCTCATAGGAGAAATGACACTGCTGGAAGTAAGTGTCTCTCCCCACCTGAGGGATGGAACAACAGTGATTCCTTCAGCTTGTTTCACAGTACGTTGCCCTGGAGCCTTAGGGACACCTGGATGGAGCCCAGAGGGGGCAGAGAAAGTGACGCCTTGGGCTGGTCCTCTGCTCTTGTGCTGGGTCAGGCTCCTGGGATGGAGGGAGCTCATGGCAAGCGTGCAGTGATGCAGGGAGACAGCTCTGCCCAGGAGCAGCTCCTCTGCAAAGGGCAGCAGGGCTGAGGGCAATTTCTATAAGCACCAAGGGGAGAGAAGCAAGGCAGAGAGAATGTAAATGCATTCTGGAGTGTGAGGATGCTGAGACCTCACTGTGGGAGAAATCTTCACAGCCCTTGACATGGTCTCTGGGTGCAGGACAATGCAGCTGGTGTTCTTGAAGGAATATCCAAAAGCTAGTACATCCCACAGCATATATGATCTTTCAGGAGGACTCTCACAATTTCCCCAGTGTAGAGGAGGAGGACATGCTACAGAGCAGGCATTCCCTGCTGCATCATCAGAAGGACAGGGCATGACGGCTGCCTTCTCTCCAGGGGTGTGAAGGTGGGCGTGCAGCCAGGGGTGCCCAGGGCTGTCCTTCAGAGCAGGGTCCCGGTGCCCCGGGGGGCTGTGCACCAGGGCAGGACACCTGTCAGGGTCGGCACTCAGCCTGCCCGGGGAGCTCTCCACGGTGCTGTGGGGAGAAGCTGCGCGTGGAAGAAGAGACCCCCAGCAGGGCAGGGTCGTTCTGCTGTCGAGAGGGTGCAGTGTGGGTCAGGGCTGCTCAGACTTCTACATCACCCTGAGGATATTTGCAGAGGGTCATTTTAAAGATGGATGTCAAGGTAGGGGATTACCTGAAAGGGTAGAAATCTGTGCTTTGAGTTTTCTGCTCTTGGTTGGCTGGGTGGGCCATGGAAGACGGGAATTTATTTCTCTGCTCTGGAGAGGGCAATGAGACCCCAGTTCTCATTAGGACTTGTCTGAGCTGCTCCTTAGCCCCTGCACACACAGACACACTCTGGGCAGTGCCCTGCTGCCAGGAGGTGTCTGCAGGGCAGAACTGAGCACACAGCAGGTGGGATGGGGTCTGTGAGCATGAAGAGGGAGGAGACATGGGGACAGAGAAACAAGTCCTGACCAAGACAAGCTCCAGGCAGCAGAGACATCAGCAGGAAGGAAAAGAGAAGTGCTCCCAGAAACGCCATGGGAGGAGAGATTCAGGCATCTCCTTATGTTTATCAGGCCCTGCAGACTCTGAGACAATGTGGATATTCACAGATAGATTACCATGGTATTCTGCAGGAAGCCATAATCAAACTAAAGATAGTGTTAAAAGTTTGGTTGCCACTATGGGCCTATAGGATCCTGGGTCCAAACCTTACTGGTTTACCTAAACAACCAAATCCGGCACATGCTAACCATTTTACAGGAAATAATTTACATGATTCAGATTTATTAAAAGATTTTGCTACCCTATTTACACAACTACCACAGCAATATTGGATAGCTGGAGAAAGGGCATTCAAGTATTTACCCTCAACCTGAGCTGAAAAGGATATTTAAGTGCATTAATACCATCCTCACAGGTTAGAATCAGTATCTCTTCTGCCTCTGGAGCTCCTGGCTACTGATATCTACAGGAAAAAGTGTTACAACCCTCTGATAGAATGATAGGCACTAAGTTCCACCTGTCCATAACAGCTTTTATCCCACAGTTAGGGGTTACAAAACTAGAAAGAACTATTTGTCAACTAATGTTTCGGAAGAATTAGAAAACACCATTAATGAAACTGCAGATAGTATTCTACTCCCACACGAAGAAATCAAATTATTATCACAAATGGTAATACAGAATTGATTAGCCCTAGACTACCTTTTAGTAGCACAGGACTGAGTATGTGCATTACTGAAAAATAGCTGCTGGGTTTTTTATGTAAATGAAGACCAGAAAAATGAAACTTATAGAAACAAGAGAAAGACTCATTTTAAAATGTTGCATGAAGTAAAGCAGGGATTTCCCCTAAATCTGTTTGGTTGATTAACCTCTTTGCTCCCAGACTTAAGTAGAGGACTGTGAACTAAAAGGATTTGGGTTGTCATATTCACTATCTTGTTTTGCTTTGTAATTATGTATGTGTGTTTACAGCATTGTATGACCTTATGCACTTGACTTAAGACTAATGAATAGCATAGTGTGACCCTGATAGTCAAAAGAAAAGGAGGGACTGTTAGGAAAATCTCATTCCCTAACTACTGTACCAATTACTCTTTATACTATGAAATTGTATGAACTTTCTTAAGATATATATAGTTTACACTGTATACTGCATAGCCATGGTTCAGTAAGCATGACTAAAGGACCCTGGCTCATTGCAAGGAGGAGGACAGCCCCCACCCTGAAGTATAAAGGATGCCCCTGGACTACCGAGATAACACCAGCATCCCAGCCTCTCCAACACCTCTGCGAATCCCTCCCATTATCTGGGATCATAGACAAGTAACTGTAGAAAGACCAACTCCCGGGATGTCTAGATCAAGAAAGAAGCAGATGGATGATGACACCATAGAATTAGAATTGCTTTGCAAAACTGCAGCATATGTGTGTGTTAAGTAGCAATTGGTCAAATCATGTTGTACCTGAACGCTTGAAAGGTATAAGAACCCTGTGTAAAACTGCACCCAAGGTGCCCCAATTCGACTGGGACACCTCATGTGCATGAACAAATTACTCTTGTAATTCTATACTCTGTGTCCTAGCCTCTCCCCTCAGTTTGCATGGACCAGTTGCAAAATTTCCATGACAATACCCCTCTCCCCATTCTGAAAGTTATCCTTGAAGGCTGAGAATTGCCGTTAGGGGTGGCCCAGAAGCCTGCCATTCGGTGGTGGACACTTTACCTCCATCATCGCGCTGTCCTCTCAGGAAATGATCGTTCAGGAAGGATTCCCACTGAAACCATAACTCAAATAGGACTGCCTCAAGAGGGATGCCACCATCCCCTCCTATGCAAGATGCTCCCCATTTTGACCCAAGTAATACTTTAGGAGTATGGTTTACAGGCAGAAGTACCCACTTGAAAAATGATGTTTGGTTCGGTAAAGCCACAGCAGTTCTGGCCATGGGTATATGCCTGGTTTCATTGAAGGGGAAATCTTTTATTGTTTTATCATTGGTATGGGGTACTCTCAGCTGGCAAGATCTGGCTTAGGTTAGGTCCTGGGGTCCTATTGACCCTGAGGTTAAAGCTCATAGTCTCAGGTAGTGTTCATTCTTCTAAGAAGCAAGTTGTATTGCAGTTAGCATCATGTCTTTCACAGTGTTGAGTGCTGGGGACAGCTGCCCCACAGGGAATGGGGAAATGTCTCTGCTCCGTCCTGCTGTGGGAGCTGGGCTCAGCCTTGGTGTTCAGGGCCTAGAGTGGGTGCTCTCCAGACAGCTAACGACAGGACTGGCTGTGCATCTGCATTGCACTGACATTGCACAGGGGCATTCACAGGAGGAGGCTGGTCTTGTGTCTTTGCTCTATACCTGTTGCTCCCACCTCGTCCTTTTCTTCTCCTTCTTCATAGTAAGAGAAAAGTTTCAAATTTCTGGCTACACACTATTAAAACCACTTTCATAATTAGTCTTTCAAAGGCACTTAACACTGCAGTGCTTTTGAAAACCACAGCTACACACGGACTTTATTTCCTTAAAAAGCTCTGCTTTGCCATGGTTAGGAGAGGGCTGTTTTCCTACCAGTAAAAGCAACTTACTGTGCTGCATTTGCTGGTGATGTTCCCATTTGGGCTCCTGGAAAAGCAAAAAATCATGGGAGTGCTCTTTACATTTGCTTCAAGTCAGCTTAGCAACTACTGATGGGGGTAAAACCATAGAATGTTGGCTTATACTGTCATCAGTTAGCAAGTGCCTACATTTTTGTTTCAGAAAGTCTTTTTTTTTTCTTTTTTTTTCCTCCCTGATAGTCACTGGAACTGTGCTGGCAGGAGATGGACTCTCTTTTGAAGATTATTTAGTAATGCATTTGCAAAATCATTTGTGCTTGGAGATGTACTCTTTGGCACTGCAAGGCACTGCATAGCTCACTTATGTAGCTCTTTGAGGAACAAGACCCCCAGGAAGGGAATTTCATGAGGTGGGCAGCTCCTCCTCCTCCTCCAGTTATGAAGGAGCTTTAAATATGCAGTGTCCTGCAGGTGTCCTTTCACAAGCTTTTCCTCCTAGGTGACCTGGAACATAATCCCATGAAAGCCAAAGCCCCCACCTAGACATGTAAAAGGGGCAAAACCTCTTGTGGATGACAGCTGCTCTCCAGGTCCTTCTGACTATGTGGAGCCCTCCATGACCAGGAATGGGAAGTATGTGGCTCCAGCATGCCCCACCTGTGGATGTCCCATGGCAAACACAGAGATCACACCTGGACCAAGTGAGTAATGCTTCTCCAGCTGTTTGTTCTCAGATGACAAGCACGCTTTTTTTTCCCCCTGTATTAGTGGGGCACAAAACACTCAGCTCAGCCCTTGAGTGAGCTGTGCATACTTTCAAACAGCTGGCACTTCCACAGCTGTTCAGGAGAGCCACTCTGGGTGAAATTGCCTCTTTGGCTTGAGGAAAAGGCTTCACTGCTTTTGTGCTGTTGTCCTCTGTCCTAGGTGATTACTCCACTGAGAGGTTCAACACACACACATCTATAAATGCCCACCTGTGCAGTGCACATCCTTCCGGCATGGGGTCCTCAAAGCAGACTTCCCACCAGGTAAGTGTGCGTATTCATCAGTTGGGTTTATTTGCCTCTGCTGCTGTTGTTTGGACTGTTGCTATGGCCAAATTATGGAATGAATACATATAATCCATATTCCATCACAGGCTTATGAGAAAGGCTACAATATTGAAACCTAGGCTTCCAAATCACTATTAACAGGAAAAACAAACAAACACAAATAGGAAAAATAACTATCCCTTGGTTGCACTCTCATTCTGAGTGAGGGTATGGTTGAGTCCATGTGCAATTCATAAGTATCAGATTACTTTCCACTTTCCTGTTGTTGAATTCTTACACAAGATCAGTGGTTTCACAGCCAATCTGCTAGCTTGGTGTAAGTTCCCAGCTGTGGGTGAATCAGTCTCTGCAGTGATGGATGTTCCCTTAGTGGCAGGAAGGTTTCCTGGTTTCACTTCCAGAACGGCTGCAGCTTTCAGATGGGAGTGATGGATTCAAGTAAATTTTTCTTCCATCTTTACTAAAAAGAAAGGTTAGCAATAACAAAAAATGGTCCTTCCCACCACGGAGGTAAGCTATCCTTTCTTTTGTGTACTTTTACCCAAACAAAATTCCCTAGATTGAAGGGGTGCAGAGCCCCTTCTAGAGGCATTGGTTGTATTAGCTGTGCCTGGGCCTGATTGTATTTTAATAAATGATGAACCTGTAAAATATACTGGGTCACATTTCCATTTCCTGCTAATAAAATTACATGAGCAGGTACATCAGTTCCAGAGAGCTGTATCAGTCTTTCAAGTAGGATTTCACAGGGAGACAGTTTTGTTGTTTGTTGAGTTCTTTGCTAAATATTCATTAAGGCTAAAGGTAGTGCGTGCAAGAGAGTTATTTATTTGGCTGCAGCATAAGTTCCTGGCACCAACCAATTCTTCAGCACTGTCTGGGCTAGTGCAGCAGTCCCAAAATGCCCTGGATGGTGATGCATTTTTGCTATGGGAATCGGGTATCGCTCAGGTAAAATAGGAAGGATTTCCGTACCTGCTGTCCATATTCCCTGGGAGTCTTTGGTCGCTTGTACATTTTCCGAGAGTCAATTTCTTCAGCAAGAACAGTCAAACATATCTTTTCAGGAGTGGGCAACAGCAGCTCAGACCCTTGGACTGCTTGTAAGCCCGGAGGTTTGTACAGCGGTCATGCTGTGGCTTTAGCGGCAATATCTGTCAGACTATTTCTTATCTCTTCTTTTGTCCTTCCACTGGTATGGGCTGGCTAATGAATGACAGCAAGATGGCACATTGGCACCTTGGGGGAAGAGGATGCAGAATAGGGAATGGAGACTGTTCTTACAACTTCAATGCTTCCGTATGGTTTTCACTTTGTAACAGATATTTTGCTAACCTAAGAAGCTTCGTTCCCTCCCTCCCTCCCTCTTCAGGTCGCCAGCAAAGCTTCTACATGATGTGCATAATGGAAACACATATCAACAATGTCCTCCATTTCTCAGCCGGTGCCATCCAGCCTTGAGCTGTCGTCAGTGTCCTCAAACATAAGTAATTTCAGGTGCTTTTACATGTAAGTCACTTCAGGTGGCTTTCTCTTTAGATAGTTTTTGATTTTCAAAGAGCCCTTTGCATAAACACCTTTGAGAGTTTAAGGAGGAGAGCTCTCAGGGAGGTACATTTTCTTCCCTTCTTATAGGAGACAAAGCAAAACTCTTGGAGGACTTGACTCTCTGCCCTACTTCTGAGCTCCAGTTACCATTTATTTCCAGCTTGGATCATAGAATCATAGAATCATAGAATCATAGAACCATTAAGGTTGGAAAAGACCTCTAAGATCACCAAGTCCAACCATCAACTAACACCACCATGACTCCTAAACCAGGCCCTGGAGTGCCACGTCTATACCTTTTTTGAACGCCTCCAGGCATGACGACTCCACCACCTCTCTGGGGAGCCTGTTCCAATGCCTAACCACTCTTTCAGTAAAGAAATTCTTCCTGAATCTAAACCTCCCCTGACGCAACTTGAGGCCATTTCCTCTTGTTCTATCACTAGTTTCTGGGGAGAAGAGTCCAACACCTGCTTCACTACAACCTCTCTTCAGGTAGTTGTAGAGAGCGATAAGGTCTCCCCTCAGCCTCGTCTTCTCCAAGCTAAACAGCCCCAGTTCTCTCAGCCGCTCCTCATAAGACTTGTTTTCTAGACCCTTCACCAGCTTCGTTGCCCTTCTCTGGACACGCTCCAGCACCTCAGTGTCCTTCTTGTACTGAGGGGCCCAAAACTGAACACAGTACTCGAGGTGCGGCCTCACCAGGGCCGAGTACAGGGGCACGATCACTTCCTTACTCCTGCTGGTCACACTATTCCTGATGCAAGCCAGGACGCCATTGGCCTTCTTGGCCACCTGGGCACACTGCCAGCTCATGTTCAGCTGGCTGTCCACCAGCACCCCCAGGTCCTTTTCTGCCGGGCAGCTTTCCAGACACTCTTCCCCAAGCCTGTAGCGTTGCATGGGGTTGTTGTGACCAAAGTGCAGGACCCGGCACTTGGCCTTGTTAAACCTCATACAGTTGGCCTCGGCCCATCGATCCAGCCTATCCAGATCCCTCTGCAGAGCCTTCCTTCCCTCGAGCAAATCGACACTCCCGCCCAGCGTGGTATCGTCTGCAAGCTTGCTGAGCGTGCACTCAATCCCCTCATCCAGATCATTGATGAAGATGTTGAATAAAACCGGCCCCAGAACTGAGCCCTGGGGAACACCGCTCGTGACCGGCCGCCAACTGGATTTCACTCCATTCACCACCACTCTCTGGGCTCGGCCATCCAGCCAGTTTTTTACCCAGCAAAGAGTATGCCCACCGAAGCCGTGAGCTGCCAGCTCTTCTTCTGAAGAAACTACCATCATGCATCAAATATTTAGGGGCTTTCTGAGATCCAGAGGTACTTTTCCACAACTATTGCTCAACTTGGAATTGTCTGTGCCCTTCTGCCTGCCTGTGATAAACAGCTGATCGTGTGACTGGCATAGTAGGTATTAACGACGTGAATTGGCACAGTCAGTCAACTTGCTCTATCACTGAGCATTTCGATTTCCAGCAAAATCCCAGCTGGGGTCTGGCTAGGATGAGGGGTAGATGACAGTGAGGGTTAGGTGGTAGAGCAAGTGCAGAGCCCCAGTGTTGGTGGGGCTGTGAAGGGGCTGCCAAGGGATGGTGACAGTGACCAACAGCTTTCACTCCTGGCCAATTTTGTGTTTGAGCCTTAGGTGGGGCTATTGCAGTTTAGAGCTGGGCTCTGGCGAGGATGAGAGGGTTCTTTCACCAACAGCATGAGCATTTCCTAATCTCTTTCAATAATTTCCAACAACAGCATGACTATTTCTAATCTCTTTCGATATTTTCCACACCTTTGGCCCATATAATTTTGTCACAGATTTCTTCCTTTTTACATTTGTTTTAACTAGCTCAATATTCTTGCATGCTGTGTTATTAGTTTCTTTCTATTAAATTCTAACAGTTGAAAGGGCCAAACTCTTTAATAGTGAGATCTCAGGAACATACAGGACATGGCTGCCTCCAACATCAATAAAACACCACGGGTAGCTGTCTTGGAGGAGTCTGGGGCTGTTACCTGGGAATTCAGCCATCTGCAGAGGAGGGCAACACACTCATGGAGGTGTTTCCAGGGAGTCCTTTGGAGCTACCAGGCATGTACAACATATACAATGCTCTTCAAGTAGTTCCTTAGAAGAGTCTGGGAGTGCTAGGTGTGAATTCACCCGTCTCCAGAAGAAACCAAAATTCTCTCGGAGTTGCCTGCAAGGAGTCCTGGGGTGCCACCAGGCATGGACCTGCCTCCAACATGAACAAAACTCTTCAGGTAACTGCCTAAGAGTTGTATGCAGCTTCTACGAAGCACTTCAGCTGTGTCCAAGGAAGGGCAAAACATTCCAAAGCTACCTGGGAGGACTCCCAGCAAAGTACAGAGCATGGACCTGCCTCCAACATACACAAAACTCTTCAGGTGACTTACCTGGAGGAGTCTGGGGCTGCTACCTGTGAAATTCAGCTGTCTCCTGGGGAGGCCAAAACATTCTGGAACTGCCTGGATAGCACCAGAGGAGCTACCGGGCATGGACCTGCCTCTAACATCAACTAAACATTTCGGGTTGCTACCTTGGAGGAGTCTGGGGCTCCTACCTGCAAAATTCAGCTGTCTCCAGCAGAGGCCAACACATTCCTGGAGATGTCTGGGAGAATTCCTCGAGGGCTACCGGGCATGGACCTGCCTCCAACATACACAATGGTCAGAACAATCAGGAACTGCTACCTGGGAATTCACGTCTCCACCAGAAACCAAAATGCTCCTGGAGATGCCTGGGAGGAATCCTGGGCTGCTACCAGGCATGGACCTGCCTACAACATTAACAAAGCTCTTCAGGTAACTGCCTAGGAGCCGTATGTGGCTTCTGCCCAAAAAGTTCAGCTGTCTCCAGGGCTCCAAGCATCTATCATCATGCAAGGGACTTTGATATCAACAGCTCTTGCCAGGAGCAGTATCCCCTCTTTTGTACCCACCGGTGTTTTGCTTCCAAACTAAGGAGAAAAGAAAGTTAGAATCAATGTCTGAGACCAGGCCAGCTCTAAAGAAGAGTGCAATGGGAATGCCTCGTGATTGAGAATGCTCTGAGGAATAACCATGAGAAACACTTGCTCCAAAACCTTGTCCATACATCTATGTTACCCTTGTTTCTGATGGGACAGAGGAGTGATAAGGGAGTGATGCATCTCAAACCACACACTGCCAACAAAGAGAAAGGCTTTTGACGAAATTTAAGACCCCAGGAGCCGCAAAAGGAATGTGTGGACTTGGGAGAAACAGAGACTCCGTTTACGCAAGGAGAGCAGGGAGGAGCACACATAGGGACAAGGAAGTGTCCCAGCTCATTCACAGGGAAGGGAAAACAGGTGTCCACTGTATAGGACTGTAAAATAATAAAAATAAAAACCCCCACAGATGCAGAGAAAGACAAAGAGGAAAAAATACTGAAGTGCATCAAGCCCTCATAGATAAGTTAAGAGGCATAATCAGAGAGGAGCAGAGTAAGCCACAGAAGAGGGCAGAGCAGCTGAAGTCCCACAGGCCTGGACAAATAGATGGAAAGTATTTTGTAAGTCCCAGAAAAAGTATATGATGGTAAGGTGATGGTACCAGGAAATGTACAATAGGGGAAAAAGCAAAACAAGCGGATTTACTGAAGAGCAGGAAACTTCCACTGCCATTTTCCCTCCCTGTTCCAGCAACTGTCCTGAGATATCTGGGCAGACACCATGCGGCCGGAGCTGTGGCTGTGTGAGGTCATCTCCAGACACTGGACAAGGCTTTTACCTGGTTGTGCATAAAAGCCTTCAGGCATCAGATGATCTCTTGCCTGCTGTGTGTACTGTATGAACTGTGAGGAAGACAATCAGCAAGCTGACAAACTTTTGGAAAAAGACACCTCCCCTCTCTCCTCCAGAGCTCTCTGATTATGCTATGATGAGAACTTCAGCACCAACAGTCACACTGAGATACCACCTTAATTGGCTCTTACCTCCAAAAGACAGCAGAAGTTGTTTACACAGGAAACCACCAGGCTGAATTCTGACACGGCCAATATTCACACTGCTATCAATTGCCCCTGCTACTCACAAGAATCCCTCAGCTCAATCCCAAACACACACAGCCCCATCTCCATCTCAGAAGAGATCTTTACGGCCCCAAACAAACCACTGCCTCATCCCCACATGAGCAACCTGCCCTGATGCTCTTTCCTTTCCCCTCCCTCCCTGGCTGTACCACACTGAACTGGTATTTTGCTCCCTCCTCACACAATCAGACCACATACAGACACGGTAATAATCCTGCATATGAAAAATGGGTGGTCACCAAGGACCGGTCTTCCCCAGCCTCACCACAGTGTCGTGGTGTGCATCACTGATGTGGTCATCATCCATTCTCCTTACACCCTGGGACAAGGATGGCCACCCTGCTGAACACACAGGGAGAACAATCACGTGGAGGGGAAAAGGGTTGCCATCGGATCATGGAAAAGACCAGGTCTGAACCAGGTTCTCCAAGTCACTGCGGTTTTTGGCCAGACCCCAGAAGCAAGCAGTCCTGAGGAGCCATGTGATAAACTGTAAATGCTATCTGTTGGTCAGTTATTGCAGTATGTTCTGTATGATTATACTAGTTAAATTCAAACTGAGTAGTATGGAAACAGACAGGAAGATTAAGAACACTTGAAACAGAGGTGGATGCAGAGCTCCACATCTGTGGCACTGTGCTAGGAGAGCCAGGAAGAGCATGGAGCAGCAATGAGCCTTGTGGCTTTCCAGAAACTATGACAGACACTCAGCAATGATGCCCACTCAATCCAGTCCTCACCCTGCATCATCCTTTTCTCCTCCTGGAGCCTTTAAGATCTCCAGCAGGGTTGCAAGGTTGTCAGGACTGAAGCTCTGCACCCAGCTGCTAGGAACAGACAAAATCATCAGCACACACAAAAACGCCAAGCAGTCTTGCATGGCACCCACCCTTTCTCACCTCTGTTCAGCCACAGTGCAGTTCCCAAGGTCAAAGCTCCCAGTTTCTCATTGGTAGCCCCAGTTTTGTCTGGAGCCCCACCCCACACTGTTCCTGACCTCACTTGATGGGGTTTCTGCTCAAGAATACCCACAGAAACTCCAAACAGCCGAGCAGCTGTGCACCTGCGATGTCCCATTTCACCTCCTGGACAGACATCACAGTTGGCTTCCAGCTCTCTGCCTGGCCCGTTGTGGTGTGTTGACCCTGGCTGGACGCCAGGTGCCCACCAAAGCCACTCTATCACTCCCCCTCCTCAAACGGACAGGGGAGAGAAAATATAACGAAAGGCTCACGGGTCGAGATAAGAACAGGGAGAGATCACTCAGCAGTTACCCTGACAGGCAAAACAGACTCAACTTGGGGAAATTAGCTTAATTTATTAACAATCCAACCAGAGTAGGGTAATGAGAAATAAAACCAAGTCTTAAAACAGCTTCCCCCCACCTCTCCCTTATTCCCAGGCTTAAGTTCACTCCTGATTATTCTCTACCTCTTCCCCCCAAGTGGCGCAGGGGGATGGGGAATGGGGGTTGTAGTCAGTTCATCACACATTGTTTCTGCCAATCCTTCGTCCTCAGGGGGAGGACTCCTCACACTCTTCCCCTGCTCCAACATGGGGTCCCTCCCACGGGAGACAGTCCTCCACGAACTTCTCCAACCCAGGTCCTTCCTACAGCTACAGTTCTTCACAAACTGCTCCAGCATGGTCCCTTCCACAGGGTGCAGTCCTTCAGGAACAGACTGCTCCAGCGTGGGTCCCCTGCGGGGTCACAAGTCCTGCCAGCAAACCTTCTTTGGCATGGGCTCCTCTCTCAACAGGTCGACAGGTCCTGCCAGGAGCCTGCTCCAGCACGGGCTTCCCATGGGGTCACAGCCTCCTTTGGGCATATGCCTCCTCCGCCGTGGGGTCTTCCATGGGCTGCAGGTGGATATCTGCTCCACCATTAACCCCCATGGGCTGCAGAGGGGCAGCCTGCCTCACCATGCTCTTCACCATGAGCTGCAGAGGAATCTCTGCTCCAGTGCCTGGAGCACCTCTTCCCCCTCCGTCTTCACTGACCTTGGTGTCTGCAGAGATGTTCTTCTCACATATTCTCACTCCTCTCTCCAGCTGCAATTGCACAGTTTTTCTGTTCCCCCTTCTTAAATATGTTACCACAGAGGCACTACCACTGTTGCTGATTTGCTCGGCCTTGGCCAGCGGTGGGTCTGTCTTGGAGCCGGCTGGCATTGGCTCTATCAGACATGGGGGAGGCTTCTAGGAGGTTCTCACAGAAGCCACCCCTGTAGCCCCCCACTACCAAAACCTTGCCACACAAACCCAATACACCCGTGCCCTGCACTAGCAAGGAAGAAAGCTCCTACATCAGCAAACTGCACCTGCAGCACCCACGCACTGGGAGAGAGTCGTAAGAAGGAATTTTAATGGGCATTGCACACACAACAGGCAACTTGCACATGTTTCAGTCAGTGCCTGCTCTGAGGTCTGTGAGGCAGGCGATGCTCCAAGGGGCTCTTTACAGGAGCTGTCTGCGGGTTTACACCATGAGTACCTGAAAGAAGGAGCAGAGCCACATCTGTCACTGTTTTACAGGAGATCCTCTTTTGCCTGCAGTGTGGCTGTCCTGGTGTCATGCTGTACAGCACAGCACCTTCACACCCTTACTGCAAGCAAAGTACCACTCTGTCCCAAAGACCCATTCTTTTCTTCCTAACTTTTATATTTAACCACAGGTATTTAAAGGACATATGGAAAGGACTGTGGTGTTTTTGTGGCTAGAAAAGGCCTGGAACTTCATTGTGTGTTCAGAGAAATCAGTCTTATATTCTGCTTCCAACAGCTGTGATTTGGGCCAGTCTATAGCTTTGGCTAAAAATTAGCACAGCTACAAGTCCTGAAATGTCACAGATGCCCAAATCACTTGATTTTTTTTTTTTTCTTTTAAACCACAAGCTACCTTTGATAATAATGATGTGTAACAATTTCTCTGTCAAGAGAAGAAGCTAGTACTTGTCCACCTCCAGGTATTCTTGCAATGAGTTTCTGTTTAACAGGAAGGTCTTCCTCAAATATGAGAAATGACATCTGTCTGCTTTAAAGGAAGAGAAATTGCTGCACTATGCCTGTGTGTCTCAACATTGGCCCTGAATCTCAGACATCGAACATGGAAAATCCTTAACTAATGATGCATTGAACCGCAAATCCTACCC
Organism: Fregata magnificens; assembly: GCA_013389945.1. NCBI lineage: Eukaryota > Metazoa > Chordata > Aves > Suliformes > Fregatidae > Fregata > Fregata magnificens. The sequence continues at coordinate 83,741 of WAAD01023697.1, read as the reverse complement.
TGAAAAAAAAAGTACATACTTCTGGAACAGTCAAAGAGAAAATCACCTGCAGACCTGAGATGATATCCAGCATGAGCAGCTACTGAACAGGACCCAAAAGCTGTGACCCATAACACAAAAGTCACATTAAAAGACAAAGTCCCAGACAAACCCCCACTTCCAGCCAATAACTGAAACCCCTCTCCAACTCCAGATACCTTCACCCAAGTCCCTGGCAGGCAGGCCTTATTCTCTTTCATGAACTGGTAGCATCAGTCACCTTTGCCATGAAGTAGCGAGCCCCATGAACGAGATATACAGGGCCTTTTGAAAACAAGCTGTGCCAGCTCCCCAACACATGGCCTTGAATGGGATGCTGGGACAAGGACATTAACTAGAGAGCTGCTTGCATGGGCTCTTCTCATCCTGTAGACACCATGAGCCAGAAGCAGCCCCCAGATTGCTCCAGAGCCCCTTTGGACCTGGCTGTTGATGCAGACGCCAGGGCCAGCGGTAGCTGTTTGTCGGATTTAGAAAGGATGTGTTCAACAACACTGCCAACACCCTGGGATAGCTGGAACATGCCACATCCAGCAATGTATTCGTACTCCCTTGCTCCACAAACAAGAGGCCCAGAAGCAGCTTTGCCATTTAAGCCTCTGTTTCCTCTTGTGCTCTTCCTCATCCCAGAGAGCTCACTGATAGCAGCGTGTTTGCTCAAGTTTAGCCCAGGACAACCGTCACAGTGAACCAGGGGAGGCAGTATGGCACTGACACCCAAAAAACCTACATGCAGTCATTTTTAAAGCTGGGAAGTCAGGAGCCAGGTCTGCACAGAAACAATACACAGAAGATGGCCAGGACTCCACCAGCCATGGGCTTCAGCCTGGCACTTTCAGACAGCTCTCGTCCTGCCTCCTCCATAACATGACATAACCATACTGCCAAAATTTACTGTTCTGACACATATAATACTTTGTTCCAGAAATATTGAAAAGAGCTCTTGCTTCTATATGGGCAGATATCTGCAAGTCCTACTTCCTAACCCTCACCTCACCCAGTCTTGCCAGCACCTAGCCAAAACTCACAGCTCCAATTGCATATGACCTGCGCTATGGGAAACAGTCACTAACTTTGCCTGTGTCGCCTTCTGCCACTAAGGGAAATCAGAAGCACTTTCACAGATGAAGGCAGGTTGGCAAGAAACAAAACTGCACAAAACTTTCTGGGCCCTGTGAATTTTATATCAATCTCAAAGTGAAGAGTCAGGGCTTATATGCTGGAACCTCGATTTCCTTGTCCTACCTCCAGGAACTGGGGGCCCAGAAGTCAGATGGCCAGATTTAATTAACTGAGCACACTTACACTACAAAGACAGGGGCAGGAAGATAAAAGGTATATTTTCTTCATGAACAGAGCACCGCATTGGAATTGAGAATCTTAGTACTTTCCAGAAGTCTTGTGGAGAAAAAATGATGTGATCCCAAGACAGCAAGTCAACCCCAAGAACTGCAGGAGAGAGGATGTGTGAATGTCATCAGCTGCCATTAGAAAGTGAACAGCCCAAGGGATGGAGTGACAGGAGCAGCAAGAGGAAAGGAAGCACATGCAGGAATCAAGATTATACCCAGGACAGGGACTGCCTGCCAGACTCAAGAGCGGGACGAAGGGGCTGAGCTGGAACCTGTTGAAACAGAGTTTATAGAGGAAGAGAGTGAAGAGGGAGTGGGTGAGTTGAAAACAGTCAAGTAAGCGGAGAGGGTCAAGAAAGCAGGTATTTTATCCCATCGCATATAAATACTTAGCTCTCAAATGCAACATCTCAATGCAAACTGCTCAGAGAGACTGTCAAAAAAACATCAAGTGAAATTTCAGAGAGGATACACCCAATAGCTTAGTCCTCAACCCCAGAATACTCGAGAATTAAACAAGAAATCTTGTTCCAAGACACCTTTTTTCCTCCCCCGCCTCTAAAAATGATCTCTGGCCAAAGTTTTGAAAGGGTATCACAGCAGTCAAGGCTTAATCCAGGTTTATGGCATAAGATATTTTTATGCAGACAGCAGACGGCTTCACCCCAAATGAAAACGTGCCAGTGGGCTTGTCACTGGACTTTTTTTTTTTTAATATATAAAAGCTACTTATTATCTAGAAAAAGATTTTTAAAAATCTGAGATTTGAGTGTCAAGAAACAGAATTAGAAGAACCTGAATTAAGTTAGCTTGCTTTTTCTCACCTTTTTTTTTTTTTTTTGGGGGGGGGGGGGTGTGAAATAGCCAGCAGAACAGAAAGCAACGTTTCCATTTTTGAAAGTGCCTTTTAGCAAAGCGGTATTCTCCAGCCCAGTATTTGGCAATAAAGTCATCCTGCAAAACTGTATTTTATTCTTCAGATTTTGACACTTGTTGAGATATAATGTACTGATTCTCCACTAGTTTCTCTCTTGCAAAGAGAGATTTTTGAACATATCAAGACATATCAAAAGCATTCATAAAGTATCAAGGTTTTCTTTGTAGTAAAAACCTTTGTCTGAATAACAAAGTGAATTTTCAGGAACTTGTAAAAAGTTGTATTTAGAGAAAAGAAGCCATCACTAGCTACAGAACACCATGGTTCCTTCTGTTCCTGTAAAAACCAACCCATGAAAGTTGGCCAAATGATTGAACACATAACAGCTGAATCTTTATCACCATTTAATATTGGTTTAATTACTGCATGATCAATCACTTCACTGAAAGCTTCCTGCAAGTCTTCAATAAGCAACCAAATGAATAATTGTGGTGTTATATACTACTGCCAGGAAGATTTAACATGTATGTACATTTCTTTTCACTTATTCAGAGGGACTCCAATTTAGGTCATATTTTAACTCAAGAAACTTCTGAAATTTTAATTTCTAAGCCAGGCTGGAGTTTTTGTGCTGGAGCCACTGCAGAACCTGTAGTGCCTCCTCCCGAGGACCCCAGCACAGAAGGCAGCAGCGAGGGTCAGAAATACATCATTGGATGTGTGCAGATAACAGAACACCATCTCCCTCTTGATTGTAATGTTCTTCTCCCTCAGAGCCTGCTGCTTCTCCTTGCTTAGGTTTTTATCCAACTGTTGAAGAAAAGCACACCAGCTTTTTAACACCCTTACTCTCGGAGCAGTGTTCAGCAAGCAAAACACATTTACCACTTAGAGCACAGTCTATTACAAAAATATCGTGGTGGCAAATACAAATGCGATCAAGCTCATCCAATATTCGTTGGATTTTAGTCTCACTAGAAAGCTAAAATCCACTAGAAGAGAACCAAAGATGCAGCTCTAACCGAAAACTGCTTTCAGCCTTTTGAGGCAAGTTTACTCTTCTCTTTTCCCTAAATACTGTCCCAAGCAAATCAAGTGCAGACTGAAGGATTCAGCCTGGAGAACCAGAAGTGTCCCAAACAAGCCACCACTGAACAGCTCATTTTGATCTGAGAAAGAGCAGGCCAAACAATAAAAGCAGAGCTTCTTCAAAGAGGCAGCACATGGAAGCAGAAGAGGTGAAGCAGGCCAGCTTCAGACTTCAGAAATCATCTCCATTCCTCTACTTGCTACAGAGAAATTGCCACAGAAAGCAGATAATACTAGGGCACGGAGAGAGGGAATACAACATTAGCTTACTAGCATCTGTTCACAGAGCACCAGCACACGACCCCCCAGTGCTTCCTGACATGTTTGTCCCCAACCAGAGACGCCCATACAGGCAGAGGAGGTGCTCGGACCTGCATCGGGCTTTTCCCTTTCCTTCTTTACCCTTGTACTGGGGAATTGTCCCAGCTGGTAGCAGAAACAAAGCAAAAGTCAGCGATCACTCATGGCCTACATGCTATCCCAAAAGTCACAGCAGGCATCCTGCCTGCACTCCTGCCACTGGTTATCACAGGCACCCAGTGCTGGAGCAAGCGGCACTCAGTGCTGGCAGCTCAAGGGTCCTCAGCCTGGGCACTACCTGCACCAAACAGTAGTTAGGTGGTCACAAGCAGAAGAAAACACATGCAGGAAAAAAGAAGCCACCAGCCTTGCTTCATCTGCCATGATGCCGCTTCAAAGCCTGTGAGAGAAGGCAAGAAGAAAAGGGAAAACAAATCAGTGACCAAATGCTTCGGACAAAAGAGGACAAGGGGAATAAAAAAAGGAGGTAGGTAGTGATCACCCAGAGTTTCCTTCTTATGCTTTCAGTCTGAACAGCGGTCAGAAATGCTGAGTTTCTGCATCCTGCATGTGGTGTCTGGTGCAAGTTCCTTCAACATCAACATCTCCAAGCACGGAGGCAGGTCAGAGCAATCCCAGTGATGGATTAAGTTCCTCTTCCCTCTCTCCTCAGCATGGGAAGCTGTCCCACACTACATCTCTGTCTAATGCCACATACTGGCAAGCTCTGGAGAAAAGAGACAATCCCACTGTGGTGTGTACCCTGCAGCCAGGAGGGTGCTGCTGCTTTTCCTATGTGATGCCTTCACTCCCTTCCACAGGAGGCAGAAACACAAACTGAAACATCACACAGTCATGCCCATCCTCCACCAGAGATGCAAAAAGGTAAAAATCAGCTCCCCAGCTTCTAGGTCTTCTTGCTCAGCAGGGCTGAATGACAAAAAAACAACACAGTAGGCAATGCACTCCTGGGAGGCAGGTCCCCAGTAACACAAACTCCCCCCCAGCCTGAGTCAGTGCCTCCCCACCACGACAGCAGTGCCCAAACTGCAGGAGCTGATGTTTCTGGTCCCCCGGCCATGCTGTCGACTTGCAGGGTGCACGTGATGGCCATCCCCACTGCACATGCCCAGTTCTCCACAGGACAAGGGCTGCAGCCAAGGGCAGGATGCAGCCCCGCTGCAGGACCACTGCATGGGCAGCAGCCACAGACCTGTCTCGGCTGCTATGTCCCACAACAAAGCAGGCAGCCCAGGACGCTGCTCTAGGTGTATCTGCTCAAGCAGGGGGTTGGACGAGATGATCTCCAGAGGTCCCTTCCAACCCCTACCATTCTGTGATTCTGTGACCCCCGGGGAGGGACCTGCAGCCCAACAGCACACAGAGCACATGAATGGCACCCAGCTGCCTGTTAGAGGATTGCATCACATGTCCCACAGAAGACTTGGAGATAACTTGGAAAAACTAAAATATAAAAGGGCTATCTTAAGGCTGCATGATCCACAGGACAGAGGCAGAAATCCTCTAATGTGGTGATCCATGTTTTTATCTCGAGGATCTAAAGTATTTCAAAATCCTGTAATTACAGAATTCTCCTTTTATTGATTAAAGGTAACGCAGAATTTCAGTTCTCACTTTATTAAAGTAACCTTCTTCCACTCTGCAGGAGGACAGGTGAGGAGAGCAGAGTCCAGATGCATGGACCTGCACACGTTTGCTCTTGAACAGGGCTGGCACTTGGGGGGGCAGCTGCCAAGACATTAAAACAGAGGGGCTGAAACCTACTGCACGGTATGTCTCACCCAAAACAAGGACAGAAAGCCTGCATCCAGCTGCCCAAACATCCCAAATGTGAACTGAGGCTCCTGCCCCAGACCAGACCACAGCCAGACAGGTCGGGCAGGAGGTAGAGGTGGATTTACAGCACTGCTGCTCGGCTGCAAAGATCTGCTCCAGCTGGGTTTGTAACAGAGGCAGGCTGCCTGCTCCTCACAATTTAAGCAGAATAGGTATTTCTTTCCAATGACAACCTCAGATCTGTCAAAGGCCCTGCTGTCAGCTGGGGAAAGACAGCCCAGACAGCCAGACAGACTCCTTGGCTGGATCCCTTACTGACCTTGCTGCACCTCCAGAACAAGAACCTTGTCCTGCATTTACTGCATTACTGAAATTGCCATCCCTAAGGCAGGAACTCAACTGCAGGGCTTAGACATGAAGAAGTAAACAAAGCTTGCCACTATTTCCACCATGCACCAGGTGTCCACGCCTGTTCTGAAGCAGGGTGTCTACCATTTCAAATTACACCTTTCTGCAAATAGGCCCATCTCTGAGCAATAGGACCAGGACAGGGTTACTTGCTGTCACAAATGTGATGCTGTCACTTATGTTTATCTTATAAACACATGCTCAATTACTCTTGAAAAGAGATTATAATCCTCAACTGGTGGATGCAGAATGATAGAATAAACTAATCTGTGCTACGAGGGTGTATATGCACAGTGCAGGAGCAGATTACCAACTGGTAAAATCTTCTTGACAGACATTTTAGTTTCTGCAAAGCTTAAGCTTTTCGTGGGTAAGCTTTAAATTTGAGAGAAAATCATTAGACTTTCACCAATCAGAAATACTTAACACACTAGCTCCAACTCAATTTCCTTTCCTGAAACAGCTTGAAAAATTTCATATGAAGTTTCATGAAAAAGGGGAGGTTTCTTCCCAAATCACCGCCATTGCCTTATGAAAATTATAGGTTTGGCTCATACACACCACTGTGGGCCAGGCTGGCCAGAGGGCTTGCAACACACAAACCCACACACCTTTTCCCTTGGACATTGCTGCAGGGACCCTCACGCAAGTGGTAACATGGAGGAAAGCACAGCCTGCGGTCAGGAGGGAAAAGCATGAGAGGGCAGCAAGTGTCCCACAAACCAAAATATGTCTTTAATGTTGTAGTGACTCACCAACATTGAAATACATCAAAACTGAGGAATAACACAAAGTGCTTTGATTTCAGGAGAACCGGATTATTTGTAAATGAATTTCCACTGTGAAAATTTTCAACCTTAACATGTGGGGTTTGGAAAATTTCCCCAGGAAAACTCCAGGACAGGAATCATCATTTTTCTCCCTCTACTCCAGCCAGAATAGCCCTGAACGAGGAAGCTTGACATCGCTTCAGAGATTTCTGCAACCAACTTGCAAGAACATCTGGTATTCTTCAAACCACAGTTATGGCAACACGGACTTGGGATGGGTCTTAAATGTCAGAAAACAAGGTGGGAGGTCTTAATGAAAAAGCTAAATAAGGAAAAGCCTCAGTGAGGTGGATTGAGAACTGGCTGAATGGCAGAGCTCAGAGGGTTGTGATCAACGGGCGCCAAATCTGGTTGGAGGCCTGTAACTAGCGGTGTTCTCCAGGGGTCTGTACTGGGTCCAGTCCTCTTCAATATATCCATCAACGACCTGGACGAAGGGATAGAGTGTACCCTCAGCAAGTTTGCTGATGATACAAAACTGGGAGGAGTGGCTGACATGCCAGAAGGCTGTGCTGCCATCCAGCGAGATCTGGACAGGCTGGAGAGCTGGGCCAAGGGGAACCTAATGAAATTCAACAAGAGCAAGTGTAAGGTCCTGCACCTGGGGAGGAACAACCCCACGCACCACTACAGGTTGGGGATGGACCTGCTGGAAAGTAGCTCTGCTGAGAAGGACCTGGGACAGCAAGTTGACCATGAGCCAGCACTGCACCCTTGTGGCCAAGGCGGCCAACGGGATCCTGGCGGCCATGAAAAGGAGTGTGGCCAGCAGATTGAGGGAGGTTATCCTCCCTCTCTACTCAGCCCTGGTGAGGCCACATCTGGAGTACTGTGTCTAGTTCTGGGCTCCCCAGTTCAAGAAAGACAGGGAACTACTGGAGAGAGTCCAGCGGAGAGCTATGAAGATGATCAGGGGACTGGAGCACCTCTCTTATGAAGAAAGGCTGAGAGACCTGGGTCTGTTCAGCCTGGAGGAGAGAAGACTGAGGGGGGATCTTGTTACTGCTTATAAATATCTGAAGGGTGCGAGGCAAGAGGATGGGGCCAGACTCTTCTCAGTGGTGCCCAATGACAGGACAAGGGGCAATGGGCACAAATTGGAACACAGGAAGTTCCACCTGAACATGTGAAAAAACTTCTTTACTGTGAAGGTGACAGAGCATTGGAACAATGCTGCCCAGAGAGGTTCTCTGGAAATATTGAAAACCTGCCTGGATGCGGTCCTGTGCACCCTGCTCTAGGTGTACCTGCTCAAGCAGGGGAGTTGGACGAGATGATGTCCAGAGGTCCCTTCCAACCCCTACCATTCTGTGATTCTGTGATTCTGTGATATTCTGAATGTGGAGCAGGTCATTCAAACTTGAAAAAACTGATTTGTCTTTTGAAAAATGTACAAATAAAAAGCTCACCACAGAAACTGAATTCTATCATGAAAGCGAGAGGGGCAGCAAGGCCCTGCAAAGGCATTTGGGTCCCAGAACACCCCCATGCTCAACCCCCAGCCTCTTCTAGCACCTACAAGCTGTGAAAACTCCTCCCACAGACGAAAGGTAAGAGCCCACCTGGGGCCAGCTCTCGCCTTCTGGCTTAATACTTGCTTCTGATCGATTATTATATAATACCAGTCAAAAGAAAAGATACCTTCTCTCTGCCACAACCAAAACCAGATATAGAGAATCTGATGTCACAAACAAAATATCAAAATAGTGTTGCATTTGTTATAATTATGGATAAATCTATTAAACTACTGTTTTGGGGGAAGGCTTCATATAAAAAAGATATATATATATATATATATATATATATAAAAGATAGATATAGAGGTATATACATATATCAAATACCCATAGGCCCCAAAGACAGTATAGCAAACAGGGAAAGCATATGGCTTTATTTTCTAAACATGTGTCTCAGACACCTTGGGGAACAAATTGTAACTAAGTAAAAGTTTGTTGGGTTTTCTTTTTTTCTTTTTTTTGAAGTTACTCTTTAAATACTGGAAAGCAACATTAATTTGTTATGCCAAAAATATTTGTTAGTCATTTCTTGAATCAATCTCCCTTTATTAAGGACACGCAGATGAATAAAAGGACAGAAACAAAAGTGCTATGAAAATTCCCCAGGAGCAGGAAAAGAAAAAAGAGGCTCATGAATTTTATTTAGACTCATAACTGCAAGTGGGGAGTATAGAGCATCTGTGAACACTAACGCTAGGTAAAACCAAAAGTGCTCATATTGGCAAGAAAATTGCCAAATCCCTCAAAACAGCCATCAGTGTGACTAGCAAAGGAACATCCAAACCATCAGTGCTAAGAACGTGTTAAGAATGTGATTGCTTTCATCCCAGATGTATGAAGCTTGGGGAAAAATAATTAAGTTAATTTGACAATCACTCTGCGGACAGGATTTGGGATGAATCTGCAGCCAACACCCTATTCTGAATTAATGCTGCATAAGAGGAATCAGCCTGTATCTCTCAATCCTCTGAAATTACAATTTCCAGAGACTCTCTCTCCACAGGATGGTGTGACAATGTTTATTAGAGACTCAAAAGCAGATCCCTGAGAGTTCTGAGTACTAGGTTCAAGTCCTATTGAGAAAAAGTCTTTCACAGATGGAAAAAACTAACCAACACTGAGGTTTTTTAAGGCCATTCTTAAAGAAACCCCAGAAGATCAATATTGCTACTAAAATAATTTTGACTCAAGTCTAGGAGATGTTACACTCCTTTATAGCTAACACAAAGTTCAGGGACCCACTAGAGGAGGAAGAAAGAGAGACCTGAAAGAAAAGAATTAAGAATACTTATCAGAAAGCATATCTCATGGCCTTTCCTGTTGTTTATAAGAACAGTTAAGTATTAGGTCTGCCCTAGCAGTTACTATCCAGCACCCACACACCAAGACAGAATATGTCAATCTTGGATTAGTGTGGAGTTCTGGACAGTGTTGCCTGGACAAGGTAGAAAGCAAAGGCCAGAAAGAGTCCTCAGTTGTAACTAAAATCTAACGCCCTTCTCCAGTCCAAAGTGACTTCTGCTGCCTCACTTAAGTCTTAACTTCATAAGCAAGAAAGATGGCCTACCAAGGAACCAAGAATGCATTTTCAAACAGCAAGTTGCTAGATAGGAAAAAGCGCCAAACAGATCTAGTTTCGGTTCCCTCTTGCTCTTCAAGATGGTTGTCAAGAGAGTGTACCGGAACTTTCCCTAACAGCTCAGGTGATGAACTGTTGCCATCCAAACATGCCCAGGGAAACAGTGAGAACAACAGAAGACTTCAGTTCTCTGTGTTACAGTTCCAGAGGACAACTTTTGACACAGACAAGAGGATCCTGCGATACCATCTGCCTAAGTAATACCTGGTCCAAAATTATACAGGCATGAAGGGCTGTAGCCCTTTTGCACCTGGCAAAATTCAGTAACAGATACTTCCTGAAGTTCTAGGCTCAATAACAGAGGTAGTAAGTTTCTGTTCCTGAGCAGAACAGATATTTGGGCTGTCAAGACAATGGACTCTGTACATGAGAAAGCACAATAGATGTCCCTGAGAGAGGGGAACCAAAGGGAATCCCCTTGGCTGGTAAAACAGAAGAGAATTAAGGTCCAGTAGGCAGCAAGTTAATGCCTAAATTACAGGTTGCTCAACTTCTCCCTTCACCACAAACAATGATTTCTTACAATATGAGGAAAGGCCTGACCATCTCACCCAAATTTGTGGGTATCTTTGGCCAAAGGAGGAAAGCAGCAGCTGAAGTCTGCTTTCAAACTCTTTTTCAGCCATGCAACCTAGTTGCTGTTACACAGGGAGGAAAACTGAAGCAGATCTCATGCCGAAGGAAAACTACTTTAGAGAAAACTATTGTGCAAGTTCTCACTTCTACTTTTTAACATTTTTAACCCTCTCCGTTGTTGCTCTAAACATGCCATAAGCTCTTACAGGACTGATGTTTCACATGAAGTAAAGTCTAACTAAAATGGAGAGAAAAAGGGACCCACACAAATACGACTGCTGTCAGCATATAAATAAACTAAAAATTCAGACTTATGGGCTGGCAAAAAAAAATTAAAAACCCCTTATTTTTATAATGCTCACAATCTACAAATTCAAGAATCCGTTCTTAACAGAAGGAAAAACAGATGTCACGAAGAGTTCTGTAGAGCTGTCTGAAATAATAGTTTGCTAAAATATAGGCAAGCTGCCCAGGTAGATAGGCACGTATTTGTACTAATTAGGAGTCATTGCAGCTGAATAGAATACCATCACTTCTGCAAATTATGAAGTGCTTCATTTTTACGCAAAGCCACAATTCAGATTACTAAAACTCACTGTGTGTATGAAGAAGAGTTCTCAAAATTAAAAGCAAACTTAAGAAAAAGATTCAAATAAACTTCAAAAATACATTGACTAAATTAACAGAAATAAATAATGAACATATACACTAGAATAGTTAAATTTATAGCTTAGACTACTATAGCTAATATTAGAGCAAAAGTAGGAAGTTTCCATTCTGGTGGACAGACTCACTTAGGGAATATAAACTACCATGAGACACGCACATCTCATTAATATCCTACAGAAAAGCTCTAGCTTTTTACAGTATTTTGGAGAAAACTGAGCTGTATACTATATTGTTGTAATATAGCAACATGAGATAGCAGCTTGTACAACGCTTAGAAAAACATCATAATCCTCTTCGCAGTGACACAGGAAAAGACAGCAGATTTATGCTGGAGGAAACTAGATCTTCTCTCTTTGGAAAGCATTCCTGAATTGCTGGGTTCATATTTTCTGCAGCAATAAACATTTTACGCAACTTTGGATTTATGCCTTCTGGAATCACACGCGGGCTATGCATTTTGAAGCATTTTGTTTCCTGAAATAGCTTTGTGGATGCTCTTTTTGTTAGACTGGCTTTGATTGTAAGTCTGTAAAAGACAGGATAAATCATATATTGTTGGACTGTTTTTTCACATCAGTTGATCAAAAGTAAAAGAACACTTGAGTGTCTGTGGGGTTTCTCATTATTTTATGTTCCGTGATCAAGATTTTTTTTTCTTTTTTTCTTTTCTTCTTTCCTTCCCCAAACATACACAACTAAAACAAAATAAGACGCAAGGCCCTGAGAGCCAACCATAATCCCTCTTCTGTGAATGTTGTCAGTTAGGTCAACATAACTGCTTGTTCAAGTTCTTGAACTGCATGCAAGTTCAAGACTTGCAGTATGCCTCCACATTATGATAACCAAAGCAGAGAGAGCAAAGGAGCAGAAGAACATAGATGGAAAAAACAAAGCAATAAGCTTGTATTGAATATCCGATAATGAATACATTACAAAATAGCTACTAAGTTCTTTTTTTTCCTCTTTTTCTTTTCTAAAGAGCTTCCATACTAAGATATCTAAGTCAAATTAAATTTGAATTATCATCATTTTGTGCCTAGGTAAAAGATTCAAAGCAAATGTAACAAAAAGCAAGGAAGTACCAAAGAACAGTGATTGTTCTTTAAGTTGCAAACACGTCTTAGAATATGAAATCCTTAAAATAAACAATACAAAATATAAACCAACGTACAGCTTTTTACACTCTGTAAATAGATCTGAAGTAGGCACAGCACTTGAGAGAAAAAAGAAACACAGCTCCTGCCTGGACGAATTTACAATCTGCAATAGATACAGGGAAGATCAGAAACAAAGAAAGGAGGTTAAGCAAAAAAAGGCCTAAGATTGTTTGTTAATGTCATACATGCTCCAAGTCCTTTTAATTCCACTTTCATTTTTACTGTGTAGCAGAGAAACCAAGGCAATGATGGAGAAACTAAGGAAAGAAACTAGTCCACCCTCTGAACATTTCTTGTCCTAATACTCTTCTCTGAGTCTCTGTTAGAGGTCACCAATGGAGAAGTGCTCTGAGTATGCCAGTATGGCAGCTATGTTCTTATGAGAGAAATGATCTTTGGAAGCCAGGATTAGAGGAGACAGACACAAAAAGATGTTCTCTGAATAAAACTGGAAGAGGTTAACTGCTAGTTCTATTAAACTGTCCCTCAGACATTCCAATAAATGTCTTTTTAATCCCAGAATAGGAAAAAAAGTCTTTTTATGGGGAAAAAAAAAAAAGCGTGTTACCAAATTCATTGCTTAACAGAATTGTTACTTTACTGTTACTGAGACAGTATGTTTCCTCTTCCTTTGTTTCACAGAGTGTCAGAAATGCTTGACAGGAGCCCAAGAGGCTGTGAGCTCCTCTAGCACAGCTGAGCTCTTCTCTTTGTATCAGTTTCAATCTGCAGCTAACAAACACCTACCTCACTTCCAGGCTGATGCACATGTAGCTGAGCTGTCACAAGACATTAAAAAACCCAAATCAAAACACAGTACATGTTCCAGTTCAGAATACAGCCGAACTAGAAAGGTAGAAGATTCGTAAGCTGAACGATCAGGGAACCCAGGGTATTAGCAGGGTGCAACCGTGTGATGCGCACCACACTGATGAGACACAGTGTGCTTCCACGTGGGGCAGCTGAACCTGATGGGGAAACATGGGGAGGTGAGGACTGGAACAAAGTAATAAACACTTCTGTAACAGAAATTCCTGTCAAACTTCAAACTTCCAGACCTGCATTTTCCAATTTTTCCCAATAAAATTTCTTCAAAAGCTTTATTATTGAAGTGTTTGGTTTGGTTTGGTTTGGTTTGGTTTGGTTTGGTTTGGTTTTTAAACAAATTCCCAGGAATGAGACCACTAATTACTTAGCTACAAATTACATGACGGGGAAGAATCTCCACATTAACAGATCTGGAAGGAGACTCAATTAAAAAAAAAAAAAAAAACCAAAACCCAACCAAACCAAAACCAAACCAAACCAAAAAACCCCATAAAGGCAATATTGTTCAGCAACAAAAGTTTATTTCATGATCTCAAAAAAAAAAAAAAAAAAAAAAATTACTATGCTGCCTGGGAGAAGGTTCTGCTTCAAAGACTTCTGAGCAAATCTGAAGAACCCAGTAATCCAACTGCTTAAGTGATACTCCAAGGAACTTAAGGGACCATATTAATATCCCATTACAGAGCAGAGTGTTCAGTAGTAATCAGTCTTCATAAGCAGCATCAGAAATTATCTATTTACAAATATAATTCACTTTTATCATATTTAACTCTCTTCCCTTCAGAGGAGCTTTTTTTTCCTCAGGCAGGATTCTTTGGATCCTCATTTAGAATTAAATCCCTGCTACCTACAAATTTAAGCCAGAGGTAGGACATTGACTGGAATAACTGTAATAATAGCAAGACTCTCAAATTTTGGGTTTACAGTTAGCTTACACAGATCTCAGACTTCTCTGTCATGAAACCTGCCCCAACTGAGAACCAACCTTGCAAGTAAACAAACCCAAAACAAACAAAGAACAAATCAATTTTCAGCCAGAACAGTGAGGTGAACCCTAAAAATGCCTCGCATTCAAACAGGGGTTGCATGATGAAACTGTAAAGATGGAGTTTCATATCACACTGCAGCCAATCTCACCGAAGAGTGATGCCTTGCCTCATTCTACATAAACACTGCCCCACCAGCTCCCTTGCATCAGACCCGGCAATGGTGCGGCTGTGGGATGCCACTGGGCAGTGTGCTGATACAGCTGAAGATAGGTTCCCCTGGCTCACAACTCACAGCTCAGTTTCCCACTGGTACATTACTTTCCCAAGGGGCAGCCTGCACTCAGAGACAACTAATTATACTCTGGGTTGAGTGCTGAGGTTCAGGAATTTAGTAGAAGTAGATTTCTGCTTAAGTGGAACCTCACACCTTTCACTTTTCTGGTGGTTTGCATTGCTTTTTTGGCCTTGTTGATGTCATTTCCTGACCAGGCCGGGCAGCGTCACTGCCTGTGCAGCCCAACTCATTTCCGGTGTGTGTCAGACCCTTTTAGGTAGGTGTGGAGGACTCTGGTCCATAGAGAACCGCTGCTGGAGGACTGAAGGGCACTTCCGGTGTGTGGGAGAACTTCTGGCCCGTAGGTACTGGAGGACTGAAGGGCACTTCCCGGGGACCCACAGAAGATGGCGAGTTGGTCAGTCCCTCTCAGCAGCCGGAGTCCTCCCACCTCCGGACAGGCCCTTGGTGCTGGGTGAGAAGCTTTGGGTTGGAGGGTCGTGTCTGGACCTTCCTGGTGTGCCGATGGGTTCGAGTGTGAGCACTGTATTGCTTACAGGTGTTGTTTTTCCTAGAATTTGTTTTAATGTGGGGTTTTCCTTGTGCATTAACTGCTGGGGGATTTTTTGTTCATTTGGGTCTTTGGTGGGTGGTGTGGATTCAATTTGTGGTGGAGGTCCGGGTGGTGGGTGGGTGACCAACGTTACGAAAATTCGCAACTGGCCCGTGCCAACTGACGAGAGAGGCTGGGACACAAGGTATAGCATTACAAGAGGAATTATTTTATTCATGTGCATGAGGTCTACCAGCCAAATTGGGGCACCCTGGTTTTACAGAGCATTCTTATACCTGTTCAGGTACAACACAATTTGACTAACCTCTACTTAACACAAACACACAGACACGCTACCTTTTGCCAAGCAACTATAATTCTGTGGTGTCATCATCCACATGCTTCTCTATTGATCCAGACATCCCTGGAGTCAGCCTTGCTTTAGTTACTTATTTATGATGCACGACAGCAGGAGAGTTTTGCAGAGGTGTCAGAACGTCAAAATCTTGGTTGTCCAGGGGTATTCTTTATCTTTTGTGGACAGCTTCTGAGAAGCAAAGTCGTTATCTTCAGGGCGGGGCTGTCCTTCTCCTTGTGATGAGCTGGTGTCCTTTAGTTTGCTTGCTTAAGCATGGCTATTCAGTATACAATGTAAACTATATATATATCTTAAGAAAGTTAATACAATTTCATACTATAAAGACTAATTGGTATAAAAGTTAGGGAATGAGATTTTCCTAACACCAATCAGGTGCGGTGTGCACTGAAAAGCACACACCTTTATTTGTATAACTAAATAGGTAATTAATGATATGAATTAATTAGAGTACTGATTGGGAGTCATTATTACAGTAATGTGTAATAATTTTTGTAATTATCATAACCAATTACTCCTAAATGCTATTCTATGATTATTATGTAAATACTACATATTTTAAGTAAAAAAGAAGAAAATATGAATATTTTGTGTTTATAGAATATTAAACGAATACTAGTTGGGAGTAATAAATGTCTCTACCCTGTGCCCTGGCTGTACTGGGAGCTCCTGTGGGTGTCCCTGGAAATGGGGAGCCCTGCAGAAGTGTAAGAGGTCGATACTCACTGACCGGTGTAAAAGTCAGTTCTTTGCCGGCTGAGGAGAGAAGCAAGGACGCTTAGCATAGAATTATCAAAGGATTTATTATTTTATATTTTAGCTATGCACATAGTGGTGCCCCAGCCTAATGCATGGGGACCCCGATACAGAGGAAAGCAGGGTTTATATATGTTACAATGCAGTTGTGTCGACCAGTCAAATCGCTCATATTAAGGGGTGGGCTAATCAGTTACTGTTGCTCGTGTAATCGGTATGTACTTGTCCCATGCAGGATCAGTACGTGCTTGTCTTGTGCAGGTTATGCAGACGTATGGTCAGTGGTGTGTTCATCTTCATTGATCTAAACCAATGTCCTGTGCAGGTGGGGGCGTTTATCCTGGATTTTGGTCAGTTGCAGTTCTGGCCGTGGCTATACGCCAAGGTTTCATTGGAGGGTAAAGCTTCTTTTTTTTTTCATTGGTATGAGGTGTTTTGAGCCGGCAAGAGCTGGCTTAGGTGGGGTCTTCGGGTCATATCGACCCTGAGGTAAAAGCTCACAGTCTCAGTGTTCACTTTTCTAAGCAAGTTGTATTGCAGTTAGCATCTCGTCTTTNGATTTCTGCTTAAGTGGAACCTCACACCTTTCACTTTTCTGGTGGTTTGCATTGCTTTTTTGGCCTTGTTGATGTCATTTCCTGACCAGGCCGGGCAGCGTCACTGCCTGTGCAGCCCAACTCA
This sequence comes from Fregata magnificens, assembly GCA_013389945.1. Lineage (NCBI taxonomy): Eukaryota > Metazoa > Chordata > Aves > Suliformes > Fregatidae > Fregata > Fregata magnificens. Next base: position 67,034 of record WAAD01023697.1, on the reverse strand, counting down.
TTTCCGGTGTGTGTCAGACCCTTTTAGGTAGGTGTGGAGGACTCTGGTCCATAGAGAACCGCTGCTGGAGGACTGAAGGGCACTTCCGGTGTGTGGGAGAACTTCTGGCCCGTAGGTACTGGAGGACTGAAGGGCACTTCCCGGGGACCCACAGAAGATGGCGAGTTGGTCAGTCCCTCTCAGCAGCCGGAGTCCTCCCACCTCCGGACAGGCCCTTGGTGCTGGGTGAGAAGCTTTGGGTTGGAGGGTCGTGTCTGGACCTTCCTGGTGTGCCGATGGGTTCGAGTGTGAGCACTGTATTGCTTACAGGTGTTGTTTTTCCTAGAATTTGTTTTAATGTGGGGTTTTCCTTGTGCATTAACTGCTGGGGGATTTTTTGTTCATTTGGGTCTTTGGTGGGTGGTGTGGATTCAATTTGTGGTGGAGGTCCGGGTGGTGGGTGGGTGACCAACGTTACGAAAATTCGCAACTGGCCCGTGCCAACTGACGAGAGAGGCTGGGACACAAGGTATAGCATTACAAGAGGAATTATTTTATTCATGTGCATGAGGTCTACCAGCCAAATTGGGGCACCCTGGTTTTACAGAGCATTCTTATACCTGTTCAGGTACAACACAATTTGACTAACCTCTACTTAACACAAACACACAGACACGCTACCTTTTGCCAAGCAACTATAATTCTGTGGTGTCATCATCCACATGCTTCTCTATTGATCCAGACATCCCTGGAGTCAGCCTTGCTTTAGTTACTTATTTATGATGCACGACAGCAGGAGAGTTTTGCAGAGGTGTCAGAACGTCAAAATCTTGGTTGTCCAGGGGTATTCTTTATCTTTTGTGGACAGCTTCTGAGAAGCAAAGTCGTTATCTTCAGGGCGGGGCTGTCCTTCTCCTTGTGATGAGCTGGTGTCCTTTAGTTTGCTTGCTTAAGCATGGCTATTCAGTATACAATGTAAACTATATATATATCTTAAGAAAGTTAATACAATTTCATACTATAAAGACTAATTGGTATAAAAGTTAGGGAATGAGATTTTCCTAACACCAATCAGGTGCGGTGTGCACTGAAAAGCACACACCTTTATTTGTATAACTAAATAGGTAATTAATGATATGAATTAATTAGAGTACTGATTGGGAGTCATTATTACAGTAATGTGTAATAATTTTTGTAATTATCATAACCAATTACTCCTAAATGCTATTCTATGATTATTATGTAAATACTACATATTTTAAGTAAAAAAGAAGAAAATATGAATATTTTGTGTTTATAGAATATTAAACGAATACTAGTTGGGAGTAATAAATGTCTCTACCCTGTGCCCTGGCTGTACTGGGAGCTCCTGTGGGTGTCCCTGGAAATGGGGAGCCCTGCAGAAGTGTAAGAGGTCGATACTCACTGACCGGTGTAAAAGTCAGTTCTTTGCCGGCTGAGGAGAGAAGCAAGGACGCTTAGCATAGAATTATCAAAGGATTTATTATTTTATATTTTAGCTATGCACATAGTGGTGCCCCAGCCTAATGCATGGGGACCCCGATACAGAGGAAAGCAGGGTTTATATATGTTACAATGCAGTTGTGTCGACCAGTCAAATCGCTCATATTAAGGGGTGGGCTAATCAGTTACTGTTGCTCGTGTAATCGGTATGTACTTGTCCCATGCAGGATCAGTACGTGCTTGTCTTGTGCAGGTTATGCAGACGTATGGTCAGTGGTGTGTTCATCTTCATTGATCTAAACCAATGTCCTGTGCAGGTGGGGGCGTTTATCCTGGATTTTGGTCAGTTGCAGTTCTGGCCGTGGCTATACGCCAAGGTTTCATTGGAGGGTAAAGCTTCTTTTTTTTTTCATTGGTATGAGGTGTTTTGAGCCGGCAAGAGCTGGCTTAGGTGGGGTCTTCGGGTCATATCGACCCTGAGGTAAAAGCTCACAGTCTCAGTGTTCACTTTTCTAAGCAAGTTGTATTGCAGTTAGCATCTCGTCTTTCACAGACCCTTCTCTTCTTTTGTCCATCAGGAGCTATGTACTTAATATAATACTTGGGAGATATAGTATTACAAAGAGAAAGATGACATTTTATACTCACATAAAAGACAATAAAAGTGAAAAATATTATAAGCGTTTGTGCCCATTGAGCAATATTAGGAAACCACGACATTAGCCATTTTAAAGCACCAAAAGTTTGTTCTTGTCCTACGTCATGTAAGGCTTTCACATGAGTTCTATTTTGTTCAATATCTGTTCTTATTTGCTCATTTTGATTAACATAAAAGTAACAGTAATAATTAGGGCACATGCTGTTGTGCTGCTAAAATGTAATTTAAGGCCAATTGGTTTTGAATAACTATTTGTGAAATAGATTTTAATTGTGTCTGCAGGGCAGTAAGGGCATCAGCTGAAGCGTTGAGGGCCATCTCGAATTAATTTACTAACTCCTAGCCATGGTATAAAGGATGGAACAAATTGGTTGAATTTGTACTTCTTTCTGCTAAAGAATTTTCAATGGCCTGCCTGTCTCTTCTATTTCAATAATTATGTGCCACTGTTGCCATTGCTATGCTTAATTTGACTGGGCTGAGGGCAATAGTGCTCCAAAGGTGCACTTCCCTTCCCAGTTCGACAGGAGAAATTTTAGTGCAGTGTTGCCACATATCCAGTATTGTCCGGACTGATGGGAATAGAGGTGGAAATTTTCTTCAGTTTCTTCTGTGGTATACCAATGAACCAAAAACATGTTAGAGAGGGTAAATTATAAGAGTTTAAGTTAGGGGGGTATTTGGCTGTCCAAAGATTTTGGGTAGCTGGTAGGTTACAGTTATCATAAGTTTGATTTTTGTGATCACTGTGTCAAACAAAACTGTCTGCAAAGGTCCATAGAATTTATTTGTTCCTTGAATCTCTAATGTTCCATCCTGGCATAAATCTACATTTGGAGGAATTATTTTGGTAGATAAACAAGAACAGGGTTACTTGTTAGATAGACACGGGGCTTGGTCAGACAAGCATACTGACTAGCCCTGTTTTGCAAGTGACTGACCCCTTTAACACCCATTTCTGCCTATTTGTTTCTCCTCAGTTTCCTTCCCCTGCACATTCCTTCATCAGTTTGCAGAGTCCCACTGACCCCCTCCAACAGCCAGGACCTTCAGGTTTGCATCCTGCAAAGTCCTCGTTTGCCTTCAGTTTCTTAATAGCCCAACAACTAGTGTGAGTGTGAGTGGCGAGGCTTGGTTCTTGTCTTTGTCTTCTTTATGTTTACCTATCAGGTTTGTGTCTCTGTACATTTTGCTTACAGTTTCCCCTCTTTCCTTAGTACCTCATTTGACAAGGTCCTGGCCAGATAACCTTGCTGGAATAAACATTCGCAGAGTCCCACATACCATTATCAACTAATGTGACTGATCAGGATTGATTCTCATCACTGTCTCCTTATCACTTGTCAGTCAGGTTTGTGTCTCTGTATGTTCTGTTTATGGCTTCCTCTGTTTCTAATTGCCCCTTTTTGCATTGAGAAGGTCTTTGATCAGACACCGTTAAAGGAGCAGACACTTTTGTTTCACATATCCTTACCTACTTTGTCAGTGTCCTGCACCCACTGAGTTCATCACAGGATGTTTTGAAAAGAGAGGGAGAAAAGGCATCGCCAGAATGTCCATAACATGAAGAAAGTAAGTCATGTTTCTGGCCCACTTGTACAAGATAGTGCTTCTCTGATAAAATTTCCAAAGTACCAGCAGCTGAATGGTTGGTGCCTGTCTCCTCTGAAGCATAGATCATGACTTCAAGCTCCACTTAGGGTTTTGGAAATGAGGCAGGATTCCCTTATGCTGATGTTTGACGCCTTTGAAGGCTTTGGCAGAGGCTGAAGCAGTCCCTATAAAAATGTAACTTAGTCTGAGAAAAGGATGCATTGGTTGCCTGGCAGGGTGAATAACCTGTGAGGGACAGGAATAAGTGGCTGCTGCAGCCCAAGGCCTGGCTGACAGGGTGCTCACCACCCCAGAGTGCACAGGCAGAAGGTAGCCATACTGGCACCCAGGGAAGCAGAAACACCCAGCCACTTGCAGCAAGGCCCTGGTGAGGTTTGAACTCACGACTCCTGGTTTACGAGACCAGTGCTCTAACCACTGAGCTACAGGGCCTGCCCCAGGGTGATTTCCTGAGACAAGTACAAATTTTGCCCATTCTTTTCCTCTTTGATCTGCCCAGAGCTTCCACTGACCCTGCAGAGGAAAATACCTCCCTTCTTCTCTATGACTGTAGAAAGACAGTGGGAGAAGAGAGTTCCCAGAACAAGAGCACCGATGACTAATTATTGAAGGTCATGATTGACATAGTTTTCTTCAAGATAAGGTGTACTGAGATAATTAATGCTAGAGGAGCCTTAACGAAGGGAGGGAAGACATAATTCTCTGAAACAAGGGAGGGAGGAAGGACATAAGTCTCCCAAACAACTGATATGTACATACCAGTAAGCCTCCAAAACAACTGATATGTGTCTTGGAGGGTACATACCAGTCCAGTAAATCAGCACATGATCTAAACTGGTGCCCTGAGGCTGAACTATCTCATTATAATATGAAAACCACACCTCCTGACTAGAAAAAGCCCCCTACTCAGATAAGCCCCGTACTCTCTGGGCATGCTTAAAACAAATTTAAGAAGAGCTGTACCGTTAAGTTGAAGCGAGAGAAAAACTAACCAATGACTAACTGGGGGGTGTGAATATTAAAACTACTAACACATTTAACTGTATAAATATCTGCTGCGATTTTAACCGGGTGTGCTAGCTTTGTGGAGTTACCACCTAGCACCCATCTTTGCGCAAACATGGAATAAACAAATATCTCAGCTCTGTGTGTGAGATTGGCTTATTGCACACTGGGTGAAAGAACCCCAGTTTTTGGGACAACAGCACTACAGTGGTGGGTTCTGTGCATAGGGAATGCAGACATGATTCCCTCCATCACTGCAGAAAACACTGACTTCCAAGGGGTCCCAAGCTGAAACCAGACATCTGGTGCAGAGCAGGAAGGGCCCAGTGGCTGGAAGGGACGGGACCATCTGAGGGGGGCCTGCCAGCAGGGAGGCTCCGGGTTACAGTCCCAGACAGTGTCACTATACGCCCTGCCACACTCACCAGGGAATATGCCCTAGATCACCTTCTTTTGTCTCTTCTCCCCAGGTCTCAGGCATTTTAAGCCCAATAAACCTTTCCAGCTCTTCCATGAGTAGAAGAGGTTCTGTCCCCTTCCCAGAAGGTTGGGCTGCCAGTAATACAGCAACAATCCTGACACTGGGAATGGCACCCCAGGAATTGGCAGCACTGAATTTTCCTGCCATCTCTGTCTGCCTGCCCAGGTCTGTCTCCTTCCTCTGGTGCTCTGACCACTTCCTGGTCCTGATGTCTTGGAGCAAGATTCCCCTCGGGGTCAGAAACTTCCCAGAAATCATCATAGCCATCCGCTGAGTCACAACTCAGCAAGCTGGAAGCTGGAAAAGCTGATTGGTTGATAGGGATTGAGAACAAGATATGCAGTCATCCCCCATTGTAACAGAAGTGCATATACATTCCTCTTTGAATCTATACAGTTAATGATACCGTGAGCTCCATTTCTGCTGCTTTGTTTTCCCCCATTTCTATCCAACCCATGGCACCCAGGCAGCTGGGATGAACTAAGCTTTTTTTCACCTACAAGGGATATCTCAGAAATGAAAATAGAAAAGTGGGCAGAGAAAATTAAAGCTACAAGCAGCTGAGGAAAATGGATAGAAAATAAATGCCTTATGGGGAAAATATTAAAAGCTCACTTTTGGAGAGGTAACTTGAAAGACTGGATTTGTGGTTAGGTGTACTGGAGACAGAATTGTGGAAGAACTGAATCTTACTTTTAGGAGCTTAGCATAGATAGCAAGCTGGAAGACCATGGAGGAGATTTAGAAATCATTAAGATGACAAGACAACATTCTGTATTCCCTTTGTAGCTTTCCAGATGTTCTGAGGTTTTTTTAGTTCAAAAGTTTGGAGTACAGTTTTAACACAACTGTTTCCCAGGTGGAAATCCTACTGTAAGCAGAGGGGCTGCCATGACATGTTGGCAGTGGATGGGGACAGTGCATAAACCCCATCTTTGGGAGGACAGAAATGGTAAAGTACTGAATTAGCACTTCCGTGGAAGATGATAGTTTATCAAATTTCTCTGAAGAAAAGAGACAACAGAAAAATTAAGTGGGCAGGAAGAAACTGTAGATTATTCATACTGACTGACTTCAGAAGCTGTGTTATGAAGTGAGGGATTGTTTCATTATGATGTTATGCCCACTGCGCGTGCCTCAGCTTCCTATGTGCTGCTCGGCTCCCTGTGGTAGATGAAAAACAACTTAGATTGTGAATGCCAATGGGCAGCACATAAGTGTATATGCATATATGTGTGTCTGTGTGTGGGTATGAGCATCCTAAACTGACCTTTCGAACTCTCAAGTTCAAGCCTGCTAGTTGCTAGTTACAGCTGGCACAAGCTAGTTGTAAATTGTGATAACACGTGGACTAAACTTAAGTGACACATACTGAATCCTCCAACTCATGAAAAGAGATGTTGAAACCACTGATTAGTAGACTGATCATGCATCGTGCTTTACATGAAAACTATGTAGATGGAGAAAAATGGGCTTAGTGAGAGAAAGAAGACCCCGGAAAAGGAGGAGATGTATGAATCAAATGCCTGGGGCTGCCCAGGAACCCCACTGATAACACCGAAGACTGATAACTGCAAGCAGCTGCATGGCACAAAATTGTCATGACTATCTGCTGACCTTCCCAGGCCAGCAGCAATCCCCCTGATGGGAAGAGATGTTGATTACAAGTGAATGGCTCTGGGGTTGTGGGGGAATGAGAAGTATGTGAAATAATCAAGTAGTAAAAACTCTAATCTCATTCATTCTTGAGCAAACCCTGGCATCCACATCCTCTACTCATTTTTTACTCTGCCTTGCCCATGACACACAACATCCACAACCTAAACATCAATGCTCTAGGTCTAAACAAGTCATCAGCTTGCTAATGCTAAAGCCATAAGCATGCAAATGGCTTATCGTCACTGGTGGTTGGCCTTGAGATGTAGCAGCCTCCTCCCACAGACCCAAAGGTTAGTATTCTCTATTCAACTGTTGAAGGCACCTGGCTCCCTTATTCATAGTTAAGTCTTGTGTCTCATCACCACGCAGACCCTTTGTATGCCAGGGGTATTTCCAGAGGCCTAGGTATGTGTGTATTTTGATGCTATTAATGGCATTTGGAACCCTCTCATCTGTGGCATTAGTCACTGCAGCCATCACAGTCTGGTTTCTGAGTGACAGAATCCACTTCCCAGTTCTGTTCTCAAAGGCACAGACAAATTCCCTTGTGCTCTTTTAACTAAGCTGTGAAAGACTGACTCCAGCCATCCCTGTAGAGCTAGCACCTGCCCATGTGGTGTTGACCTCAGCACTCTTCCCTCTTGCCAATCTCATTCTCTGCTTGTGGACATAAAACCGACTGCTTTTCAGGGATCAGAAATATGTGTCAAGCAAAAGATCCATTTCTCTTCAAGAATTTGAAAAAGATTAGTGTTTCCTTTTATTGAATTATAGCCATCAGTAAGTTTAATATTAATAGGAAGTAACTCTTTTTGTTTCTGTCTATGTTCAAAAGTAGGGGACAAACAACTCCAGGAAAAAATATGTTTTGTTTTCTATTGTACCTTCAGACTGTCCTTTTACTTGCATTAAAAAAGCATTAATAGTTCAGAAATGTTACCAGGAGATAACTAAATAAAGGAAGCAGAAGTTTCCATCTAAATAAGCTTCTGTGATTTGCTTCCTCCCAGGGATGGTTGCATTTTCAAGGTCTTTTGGAGGTTCTGTGTTGCTGAAAACATGATCCAAGGTGTATAGACTTGCCTATATAGGTTTCAAGCTGTGCCTCAAATCCATTCATCTTTTCTGGGAAAGGAATTGGGCTGGATGCACATTTCCTTACCATATTGATAACATTTCCATACCAGTCATGATATGCACACAGTAACTTAAATGAAGGTGGAGATCTCGTAGAAAGTTGGCATACACTGCACAGTTAAAACCAGAACAATATCACATGCATCAGCAAGGGATAGAAAGGAACACAAAAAATAATCTACTGTAGTCTTGAGGGATATGGGAAGCTGTAAGGGAGCATATGTTGTGACCAGTAGATCTAAAATAAGTTTTTCTCATTTGTAGGGTTTAAGAACTCAATTTTTGTAGAGAGGAATTAAGATCCAGGGAAGGCTAAAAAATACACAAGAGAGAGAAATTGAGAGGGAAGCAAAGCCAAGAGCTTAAATAAGGAAATATTTAAAACAGAGGACGAGGGGATAGAGGGTCTGATGAGATGGTAACTGTGACTTCACCACATCACAGCTTGGTATCAGGAGGGGACTGATGATGGAAAGGAAAACACACACCAGGAAAAGGGCTTCTCCTCATTTAGCTTGCTTCTGCACAGACAACTTCTTCCCTTTGCTGTACCCCACCTGAGCAAATATTTTGTCCTTTGGCTTCTACTGCAATTTTTTGGAAGCTGTGAAATCCATAACAATGTAGTAATTTCTGAGTCCTGAGAAAGATAAAGTCAGACACAGAGAGGTGGGAATGCTCAGGATCACATTCAGCTCCTGATGACAACACTACAACACTAATAAAGTCTTGCTGCTCCCCAAGCATCCTAACAAAATGCTAGAATCAGGTTTTTTTAAACTTCTCCTGGACCCTTCACCCATGTAAATTACATTGTCTGTCAGAAATAAACCATGTTAACTGACAGCATAATCCTCACAGAATGTAACTGTATGGAAGCATGAAGGATTAAATTCATTTATCTTTAAGCTTTTAGTGAAGTTTGTAACCCTATCAGCCCAGACTCCTTTGTAGTTCCTGTATAGCACTTACAGTTCCTCTCAAGGGTAATAAAATCCACATAGAAACAATATTTCCATCTGAAGATGTCTCTCTGCCCTATGAACTGTGGCAAGATTCTATTATTATAATCCTGAAGTGCCTGTTTTAGGAAAAGGCCTGGTACAAATCATGTCTTCAGATTCAGTTCTAACAAAGATTCATTTTACCCCATGTAGCCACGCCAGTCCAGCATTAGAATCATAAAATGATTTGGGTTGGAAGGGACCTTTAAAGATCATCTAGTCCACCCCCCCTCCCATGGGCAGGGACATCTTTCACTAGATCAAGTTCCTCAAAGCCCCATCCAACGTGACTTCGAATGCTTCTAGTGATGGGGAAACCACAACTTCTCTGGGCAACCTGTTCCAGTGTCTCACCACCTCCATTGTAAAAAATTTCTTCCTTATTCCAATCTAAATCTACCTTCTTACAGTTTAAAACGATTGCCTCTTGTCTTGTCACTGCAGGCCCTGGTAAAAAGTCATTCCCTATCTTTCTTATAAGCTCCTTTTAAGTATTGAAAGGCTGCAAGAAGGTCTCCTTGGAGCCTTCTCTTCTTCCAGGCTGAACACCACCAACTGTCTCAGCCATTCTTATAGGAGAGGTGTTCCAGCCCTCCAAAAATTTTTGTGGCCCTCCTCTGGACCTGCTCTAACAGGTTCATGCTTGTGCTGGGGACCCCAGAGCTGGATGCAGCACTGCAGGTGGGGTCTCACCAGAGCAGAGTAGAGGGGAAGAATCACTTCCCTCGACCTGCTGACCACGCTTCTTTTGATGCAGCCCAGCATATGATTGCCTTTCTGGGCTGCAAGCGCACATTGTTGACTCATGTCCTATTTTTTGTCCACCAGTATCCCTAAGTCCTTCTCTGCAGGGCTGTTCTCAATCCGTTCATCTCCCAGTCTGTACTGATAGTGGGGATTGCCCAGACCCATGTGCAGGACCTTGCACTTGGCCTTGTTGAACTTCATGAGGTTCACATCGGCCCGCTTCTCAAGCCTGTCAAGGTCCCTCTGGATGGCATGCCATCCCTCAAGCTTATCAACAGCACCATTCAGCTTGTGTGTCATCTGCAAACTTGCTGAGGGTGCACTCAATCACACTATCTATGCTGTTGATGAAGATACTAAATAGTATTGGTCCCAGTAAGGACCCCTGAGAGACACCACTCATTACTGGTTTTCACTTGGAGATTAAGCTATTGATTGGAAGTCTTATCCACCTAATAGTCCACCCATCAAACCTGTACCTCTCCAATTTAGAGGTAAGGTTGTTGCAGGGGACCATATCAAAAGCCTTATGGAAGTCCATGTAGGTGACTTCAGTAGGTCTTCCCTTTTCCACTGATGCAGTTACTCCATTGTAGAAGGCCAATAGATTAGTCAAGCACGATTTTCCCTTGTTGAAGCCATATGGGTTCTCTCTAATCACCTCCCTGTCTTGTGTAAGCTTTGACATAACGTCCAGGAGCATATGTTTCATGATCTTACTGAGGTGAGGCTGACTCATCAGTAGTTCATAGAATCATAGAATCATAGAATCATTAGGTTGGAAAAGACCTCTAAGATCATCAAGTCCAACCATCAACTAACACCACCATGACTCCTAAACTAGCCCCTGGAGTGCCACGTCTATACCTTTTTTGAACGCCTCCAGGGTAGACAACTCCACCACCTCTCTGGGCAGCCTGCTCCAATGCCTAACCACTCTTTCAGTAAAGAAATTCTTCCTAATGTCCAATCTAAACCTCCCCTGATGCAACTTGAAGCCATTTCCTCTCATCCTATCGCTAGTTCCCACAGTCCTCCTTATTACCATTTTAAAAATGGGTGCAATATTCCCTTTTCTCCAGTCACTGGGAACTTTGCTTGACTGCCATGGTTTTTCAAACATGATGGAGAGTGGCTCAGCAACTGCATCTGCTGGTTCCCTCAGGAGTCTGGGATGCATCCCGTCGGGTCCCATGGACTTGTGTGTGTTCAGGTTCCTTAGATGGTCTTGAACCTGATCTTCTCTTATGATGGGAAGGACTTCATTCCCCAAGTCCCCACCTGGAGGTTCAGGGGCTTGAGAGATGTGGAAGGAGTGATCGCCAGTGAAAACTGAGGCAAAAAAAATTGTTGAGTGCCTCAGCCTTCTCCATGTCTGTTCTCACTGGTTATCCTGTCTTATTTATTCGGGGGATACGTTTTCTTTAATCTTCTTTTTCTGTCCAACATACCTGTAGAAGCCCTTTTTAGTATTCTTCACATCCCTTCTCAAATGCAAATCCAACTGTGCCTTAGCTTTCCTGATCCCTTCCCTACACATCTGGGCAGTATCCCTGTATTTGTCCCAGGATACACAACCCTGGTTCCACTGCCTGTGCTTTTCCTTCTTACAGGAAGGAGTGGATGAGGCCCCCTTCAAGATGACTGCAAAAAGGCTCATATTTACAGGTCCTAGTCTTCCTGGGGACCTGAACCATGTTGCTATCTGCTGAAGGGACAGCACAGCAAGGCATAAGCAATCCGGAAGATATCTTGAGTGCACTGATTGCAACTTTCTAGCACAGGTGGCTGAAGAGTCATAGAGGAGAGATGCTGTGCCGGACCCAATTATTATAAACAAGGAAGAAATGGCTGGGGAAGTGAAGGCTGGAAGCAGCCTACGCTGCAGTGACCATGCAATGGTGAAGTTCACGATCGTAAGAGCAGGGAGTAGGGCACAAAAAGGATCATAACCCTACGCTTCAGTAGAGCAAACTTCAGCCTCTTTATGGAACTGCTCGAAAGAATCCCACAGAATGTGGTCCTGGAGAGCCCTAAGCCTAAACCCTCAAAAGTAGATTCACAGGGGAAACTGTAGCTCCCTGAGTAGCTTAAAGTTTGCTCTCTTGAAATCCAGGGTACTAGAATCATAGAATCATAGAATGGTTTGGGTTGGAAGGGACCTTTAAAGATCATCTAGTTCCAATCCCCCTGCCATGGGCAGGGACACCTTCCACTAGACCAGGTTGCTCAAAGCCCCATCCAACCTGGCCTTGAACACTTCCAGGGATGGGGAATCCACAGCTTCTCTGGGCAACCTGGTCCAGTGCCTCACCAGCCTCATAGTGAAGAATTTCTTCCTTCTATCTAATCTAAAACTACCCTCTTTCAGTTTAAAGCCATTAACCCTTGTCCTATCACTACATGCCCTTGTAAAAAGTCCCTCTCCAGCTTTCTTGTAGGCCCCCTTCAGGTACTGGAAGGCTGCTATAAGGTCTCCCCAGAGCCCTCTCTTTTCCAGGCTGAACAACCCCAACTCTCACAGCCTGTCTGCATAGGAGAGATGCTCCAGCCCTCTGATCATCTTCATGGCCCTCCTCTGGACTTGTTCCAACAGGTCCATGTTCTTCTTATGTTGCGGGCCCCAGAGCTGAACGCAGTACTCCAGGTGGGGTCTCACCAGAGCAGAGTGGAGGGGGAGAATCACCTCCCTCGAATTGCTGGTCATGATTCTTCTGATGCAGCCCAGGATACAGTTGGCTTTCTGGGCTGCAAGCACACGTTGCCGGGTCACGTTGAGCTTCTCATCAACCAACAGCCCCGAGTCCTTCTCCTTAGGGCTGCTGTCAATCCATTCTCCGCCCAGCCTGTATTTGTGCTTGGGATTGCCCTGTCACATGTGCAGGACCTTGCACTTGGCCTTGTTGAACTTCATGAGGTTCACACAGGCCCACCTCTCAAGCCTGTCAAGGTCCCTCCGGATGGCATCCCTTCCCTCCAGCGTGTTGACCACACAGTGCAGCTTGGTGTCATCAGGAAACTTGCTGAGAGTGCACTCAATCCCACTGTCCATGTTGCCAACAAAGATGTTAAACAGTGCCGGTCCCAATACCAACCACCGAGGAACGCCACTCATCACTGGTCTCCACTTCAACATCGAGCACTTGACTGCAACTCTTTGAGTGTGACCATCCATCCAATCCCTTATCCATTGAGTGGTCCATCCATCGAATCCATGTCTCTCCAATTTAGAGACAAGGATGTCGTGTGGGACTGTATCAAATGCTTTGCACAAGTTCAGGTAGTAACTCTGCTATCCTTTTTTCTCATTACATCGACAATTTTAAACTCAACCATTTCATGATCACTGTGGTCAAGACAGCCACCTACCATCACATCACCCATGAGTCCTTCTCTATTCACAAATAACAAGTCTAGGAGGGCATCTTCCCTCGTTGGCTCACTGAGTACTTGTGACAAGAAACTAACTTCAACAAACTTCAGGAATTTCCCAGACTTCTTTGTCACAGCAGCATGGTATTCCCAGCTGATGTCTGGGCAGTTGAAATCCCCCACAACTGCTACCAATCCAGAGATTTCTCTTAATTGCCTATAGAATAAATCATCAGTGCTAACATCCTGGCTGGGCAATCAATAGTAGACACCCACTACAACATCTCCTTTGTTTTCTGCCCCCCGCTAATCCTCACCCAGAGGCTCTCAACCACATCATTGCTATCTGTAAGTGTTGTAGAGTCAAACCTCTCCCTTACATACAGTGCAACCCCACCTTGCCTGCCCTGCCTATCCCTCCTGAACAGCCCACAGCCCGTCATCCCAGCACTCCAGTCATGGGACTCATTTCACCAAGTCTCACTAGTGCCAATGACATCATAGCTCTGGGAACAGACCAATGCTTCCCATTTGTCCTGTTTGCAGGACTGCATGCATTGGTGTACAAGCATTTCAGATGTGCTCCTAAACCCTTACTGGCCGTGGAGCTGTGCCACCCTCAGGCGGTGCCATGCAAACCCTTGGCTTACCGTCAGCTCTCCTGATGGTATCCCCTTCCCCCACTGATTCTAGTTTAAAGCTCTCTCAATCAGTCCTGCCAGCTTACGAGCAAAGAAGTGTTTCTACCACTGGGACAAGGGGATCCCGCCACGCCTTAGCATACCTTGTGCCTTGAAGTCTCTTCTGTCATCATAAAAACCAAGGTTCTGGTCGAGGCACTGGTCTTGGAGCCAGGTATTGATGTCTTGGGCGTGCCTGTTTCTTCCAATGTCTCTCCCCATTACTGGGATGATTGAGGAAAACACTACCTGTGCTCCTGAATCCTTTAGCATTCTTCCCAGGGCTCTCAAATCTCTTTTGATTGACCTTGGACTTCTTGTGACATCATTAGTACCCACATGAAAGAGCAGGAGTGGGTAACAATCCAAAGGCTGTACTAAGCTTGTCAGTTGTCTGGTCACATCCCTGATTCAGGCCCCAGGGAGGCAGCAAACTTCCCTGAAAAGAGGGTCTGGTCTGCAGAAGGGTGCCTCCATTCCCCTCAGGAGGGAGTCGCCTATGACCATAACTCTTTGTTTCTTCTCGGCACTGGTCTTAACGCAGCTCTTGATGTGACGCTGCAGCAGGTACATCTCAAATTGACTGTGGCTGTGGATAAGTCCACTCTGCAGCAGGTATACCCTTGAACAGACTGATCCATAAATAAGTCCATGCTGCAGCAAGTATAACCCTAAGGGACTGTGGTCTGTAGATAAGTCCATGCTGGAGCAGGGGCAAGGGGAGAAGTTTATTGCAATGTTAAACCCTATAAGGAACCAGGGGTGGAGATTGCAATGGATATACCTTTAAATTGTTGTAACCCATGATTTAAGTTGTATGTTGTAGGAAGCACTATAGAAGGAACCACCTGAAGCAATGGACAATGAGCCTCACAAGAAGCAGTGCAAGTGCAGCAGTGACCTGACCTGAGCTGGGTTTGGTACCCAATAACTCCACACAACACACCACCTCTCCTGTCATGAATGACCACCGTAACAGATAGAGCCCAAAGTCATGGACTAAATGAACTCAGTGGACATTTTGTGGACATTTTCCAGCATGGCCCATAGACTAAGGGAATGATATCTGTATCAATGGGAAGAGGGTTTGGTTAATGAGTATGTGTTGGATACATCAGTATGGGACCTGAGCGTGATGTAAATGGTATGGCATAAGGGGTGGAGATTATACTGGTTTTGGCTGGGATAGAGTTAATTTTCTTCATAGTAGCTCATATGGTGCTGTGTTTTGTGTCTGTGACCAAATCAGTGTTGATAACACACTCATGTTTGAGCTATTGCTAAACAGTGCTTACACAGCGTGAAGGCCTTTTTGTGTTTCTCATGCTACCATGCCAGTTGCTCAGCAAGGCAATAGGCGTTGATCTGGGTTAGTGCGTTCTGGTTTCCTTTCTCGTTGCTCGTTGTTTCTTATTATTTTCAGCTGTTCTGGCATGGATTCTTCCATGGGTAACAAACCCTTTGGAGTTGCACCTACTCCAGTATGGGTTCCTCCACAGGCTGCAGTCTTCTCAAGTTGCATCTGCAACCTTGTATTCTTCTGTATGTCTTCACATTCGTCTTCACATTCATCCTCACATGACTCCTCCTGAATCTCCCTTTGTACCTTGTGCTGTGTCTCACTTTGTGCTTCCTCATATGCCTCCTTTTGCATCTCCACTTATGCGCCTCTTCCCCAGTCGTTACCACCCTTTCTTTGATAAGTTTGAGCTGAGGTACTGTATGTTCCTTCGATTGGTTCAAATTTTGTCACATGGTGGGTTAGTGTTTTTCATTGCTGAGCTGGCTGGAACCCACTGTGACTAGCAGAGGTCAGTCTGTGACCTTCTCCCGCAGAGGTCAGTCTGTGACCTTCTCCCACAGAGGTCACCAACTGAGGACTGCTGCCCTCAGTTGGTGTACAGCACTTACAACTGCATTTGTAGCAAGGGATACCTGTTCAACTTGGAAAGTCAGGAACCAGTTAGCATATCCAGCCAGACTGATGTGCCGCCCATCTGGGCTTTGCCCTCATGTTGCTGATTTGTGAAGTCAGATCAATTATTTTCGCTTCCTAGGATTTAATTTCCCACTCCTGGAAAAGAAGCCCCTGGAGGATTGAGGCCTTCTCAGAAACTCAGAGGGCTGGTGAAATCCTCAACCTTGTGAAACTGTGCCCTTCATAATAAAATACAAAGGCTGTACTGGGTTTCCATGGCAAGGTTTTGGTAGCAGTGGGGGTGCAGGGTGGCCTCTGTAAGAAGAGGCCAGGGGCTGCCCTGTGCCTGACACAGACAGTTCCAGCCAGCACTGTGACGGACCCACCACAGGACACAGCTGAGCCCACCAGCCAAGCTGGTGGCACCTCTGTGAAAACATATTTAAGAAAGGGCAAAACACTGCACAGGCTCACTGAGGAGTGAGCAAAAAAGTGTGAGAAACAGCCTTGTTAGCACCAAGGTCAGAAGTTAAGGAGGGGGAGGAGGTATTCCTGGTGCTGGAGAAGAGATTCCCCTGTGGCCCATGGAGGAGCTAAACATCCACTGGAGCAAGTGGATGCTTCCTGATGAAGCTGTGGCCCATGGAGAGCCCACATTGGAGCAGGTTTCTCCTGACAGGAATTGTGGACCACAGAGAGGACCCATGCTGGAGCAGGGGAAAAGTGTGAGGAGGAAGGAGCAGCTGAGAGGAACTGTTACGGACTCACCCCAACTCCCCAGGCTGTACTGTAACTCCTGCCCCATTCCCCCTCCCCCCTGCACCATTTGGAGGCTGGGGGAAGAGGTAGACGAGTTGGGAATGAACGAGTGAAGTTGAGGCTGGGAAAAAGGAGGAGGGGGAGTGAGACAGTGGCTGGGTGTCTGGCAGCTAGCCAGGGTCAATCCACCACAAGGGCTGAGGACTTTCTTTTGCTTATATATTTTCCACATAAATAAGGTTCTGGAGGAAAGTCAAGTCCCACAGTTCCTCCCGTAGAGAACCCTCCAGACAGGCATCAATCATTTGGTCACTCTAAGAGCAGTGGTGGTGCTCCAAAGTGCCCCAGTGATCCTCTCCATACTCTGCTCCTGGCTTTCCTCCAGCTTTGTACACACGTTTTGCTTTTTCACCTTTTCAAAGAGCGGACAACTGCCAAGAGCTCAGCACTTTCACTCAGCTTACAGAAGACTTTTCAAGAACTTCTCCTTCCTCACACACTTTGTAGGTGGCTCCTACACAACATTGCTCACCATTTTCCTTCCTCTTCAGCTACTTTCTGGATGCTGATTTCTTTGTTTGGGGTGATGCCCCTCACATAAATCTTTTGGCACAGCTAGTTGGCCCAACCTTCTCTACACTCTAATGGGTACAGATATTCTTCTCTGCATGCCATGCATCTGCGTTTCCCGTTTCAGGAATGCTTCTCAAATGTAATCCCACAAAACACAAAGCAATAGCATGGCAGAAAAATAAAAGCTTCCAATTCATGTGGAAATGGTTTAATCCCTCCACTATCTCTCACAGTCCTGTTCTGGACCTTGAGGGTCAACTTTCCTGTGGGCATCCAGGGACCTGCCTGGCCCCCAACAAAATTTTCTTTAGAAAGCCCAGGGGAAAAGTCTTTCTAGCTCAGCCAGAGGAACTATCCTTGGGAACTGCCCTGGCCCTGATCACTGGACTATAGTCTGAGATTAACACTGACTAGAGGAAGGAATGATGTCACAGTGCAAAAGGAACTATATTTGAATTCAGTAATAGTGGTACAAACATCATCCTTGACAAATATATAGTCAAAACGGAGACAGAAGTGATGCTCTTGAGAACTGTGAGATCAGACAAACCTACAGAAAGAGCCATTAGTATACAAATCCTTATAAAGGAGTCATGTAAAGTGAAGAAATCTCTCTCCTGGCATCTGTGGTGAGTTGACCCTGGCTGGACACCAGATGCCACCAAGCCAATCTATCACTCCCCTCCTTAGCAGGGCAGGGGGAGAAAATGAGATGAAAAAGAAAACCTCGTGGGTCAAGACAAAAACAGTTTAATAAAAGCAAAGGCCGTGCGCGGAAACAAAAGAAAAAGGACAACACAGATCCCACTCCCCACCTCTCACCAGCAGCAACGTCCAGCCACCTCCCGGGAAGCAGGGCCCCAGCACGTGCCACAGCTACTCCTGAACACAAATGTCCCAAACCACGAATGCCCCCCACTTCCTCTTTCCTCCCAGCTTTTATCCCTGAGCAGACGTCACATGGTACGGAACAGCCCCGGTCAGCCCAGGTCGGCTGTCCTGGCCGCCCCCCTCCCAAGATTCCGCCCACCCGCAGCCCACAGTGGTGGTGGGGGGGAATGTTGGAGAGAGACAGCCTCGGGGCTGGGCAAGCACCGCCCGGCAACAGCCAAAACACTGGTGCCGCCTCCAGCCACCAATACAAAGCACAGCAGGCTGGCGTGGGGAAAACCAACTCCACCTCAGCCAGACCCAGTATAGCATCTGATGCAAGTCCACAGAACCCCAAATCACTGGAGTATGAAAGAAGGAAGTTCCTGGACTCATCCACATCCTCATTGCTTGCTGCATCTCTGTCCCATTTTCTTCTGCACTCTGATTCCTTCCCCACACAGATATGATTGTGAAGGGGGATCTATTTGAACTGCACTTGGATAAAATTCAGATCCTATTGCCCTGAGGATGATTTGCCCTGAGACTGTGTGGCCAGTCAAGGCCCCACATGCTCAGCATTGCTACTGGCATTAAAGGAGAGTCCGTAAAATGGAAAAAACATTTATTTGGTCCCTTCTTAACTTTTAACCCATGCGCTACACTAGTGTCAGAGCCATGAGGCCTGACACCTAGGCTGCAAAAAGTCCTGTTTAAAAGATTTACCCTATTTTCAGGCTGGGCTTGATCTTTCTTAGGTGATCCAGCTCCCGAAGAGTTTCTTCACTGAGTCCATATTTGCTGAGCCTTTGGAGAGAAGAAGGAAAGAAGACTCTAAAATCTACCTTAAATATTTCCTTTTGTCTAAAACCCCAGAGACCTGAGCAGTCATACTGTCCCCAAAACACTCCTCTCCCAGCTGGCCACCATACCCATAACTTCTCTGTTAAAAAAGGCTGAAACCTGTCACCTTTGGCGCCTCCCCTCTCACAGAGTACACACAGGGCCAGCCACGGACACCAACACTCTGAAAGCAGTGCCTTTACCAGCACCCACATAAACACCAGTAGCAAACACATAAACATGATTAACATTGTAGGCCTAATCCTTCTCCTGAACAGGAGCCATTAACCAGATATCTTCATAAACCAGGTATCCTTACCTTTCATATATTTTTAAACTTACTTTCCCTGCTCCCTGCCTGCTGCTCTCACTGTCCTCAGTTTGTCAGAGGAGGGCAGTGGGAAGAGAAAGGCCAGAAACAGTTTGAGCCTTTCCATCCACCTAAAGCCCCCTGCACAAAAAAAAAGATTTTTATGTGTTAATGACACATACAATGCTCCACCAGGATAAGCTGAGTGTGTAGAGCTGAGTGGGCTGTACCTCGGGGGAAAAAAGTGAGGCTTCTGCTATAACCACGTTCTCAGCCACAGAGCACAATACAAGACTGTGTGTTTTTGAAGAAAGGATCTCAGTAACTCTAGGAATGATCCTTGACCCATTAGTCCTTGCCTACAAATGGCTCTCTTCAGCATGAGAGACTTCTTTGTACAGCATTCTTTCCACTGCAAGGAGACACAAACCACCAAGTTCACAGTAAGTCCTCCATGGTTTTAAGAAATTAATTCCTCTCTCCTGGGAGGCAGGAAGTAAAAGAGCTTTCTGCCTCCAGTCTCAGGTCTTATTCCATGCATAAGCAAAGATCTAATTCTAAATAGTTTATATCCTCACATTAACAAGGAATGGGATGTAGCTGTCTGGGGAGGGGAGTGACAAAGCCAGTAAAATATTTCTGGACTGAAGCAGGTGGCAATTACACCTGCCAGTGCAGTACTCTTGACTATCCCACAGAGGGAACTACAGAGTCATATAGGAAGGAAGGGACCTCTGATGGTCATCTAGTCCAATCCCATGCTCCAAACAGGGATGACTTGGAGTGGCATTTTTAAGGGCCATGGGCTTTCAGGATTTGAGTATTTCCAAGAATTGAGATGTCACAACCTCTCTGGATCCCTGTTACAGTCTTTTACCACCTTCATGATACCAGTAAGTAAATAAATAATAATAATAAAAAATAAATAAATATCCTTGCATCTAAATGGAAATTCCCTTCTTGCAACCTATGGTCATTGTCCCTTGCACTATTTTACTGCAGTGGTGAGATCCACCCTTCACCTTTTTTTTTTAGACTAAACATACCAAGTTCTCACATATGCCATATGCTCCAGCACCCTGAAAATCTTGGTGGCTTCTTCTGGACCTTCTCCAGTGTGTCAATGTGTTTCTGGTCCTGTGGAGCCCAGACTGGACACACTACTCAAAATGAGGTCTCACAATTGCTGAACAGAGGGGAAGAATAATTTCCCTTTACCTGCTGGCTACATTCCTGCTAATACACCCCAGTATGTGCCTGGCTTTCTTTGCTGCTAGGGCACACTGTTGATTCCTCTTAACTTGTTGTTGAGCAGGCCTCGCCATGTGCTTTTCTGCAAAGTTCCTCTCTAGCCAGGCAGCCCTCAGCCAGTCCCAGAGTATGTTTTTTTGTTGTTTTTGTTGTTGTTTTTTTGTTTGGTTGGTTTTGGGGTTTTGTTTGTTTGTTTGTTTGTTTTCATTTCAGAGGAAGAACTTTGAACTTGCCTTGACTGAGCTTCCTGAGCTTGCTGTCTGCTCAGTTTTCTAGCTTGATGAGGTGTCTCTGAACAGCAACCCCACGTTGCAGTGTGTTGACTTCTTCCTAATCTAATACCATTCATGTTAGTGCTGCAAGCAAGTAGCTGTTGAATAGGTCCTGGCCAGAGGTTTATCTAACTGAACAGGGTGAGCTACTGGATGTGACAGTAGAAATTTCAGACATGATGGATAACAGTGTGAGAAGCTGGAAAAATACATTCATTACGCAGATGGCTGGATTTCATATATGGTTAAATGATAGTCATATGAGAAATAGCTGAACTTCACAGATAACTGGAGAAGAACTTTGGGGACCTTTTGGGGAGTAGAGTCTTACAAAGCCAACAGCATTTAGGTGCCCATATCAGTGATAACATTTAAGACTGAAATTGCATCAGTGTCAGAAATACTCAATTTGGAGATGCATGTAGCAAAACAGAGACTGATGGTTAAAAGTAATTAGGAATTCGGAGTAGAATGGGAAAAGGAAAGAGTGGAAAAATGGCAGTGAAAGGCAGGGTGAAGAAATCATAGAATCATAGAATATCCTGAGTTGGAAGGGACCCACAAGGATCATCAAGTCCAACTCCTGACCCTGTATAGGACAACCTCAAAATTCACACCATGTGTTTGAGAGCATTGTCCAAATGCTTCTTGAATATTGTCAGGCTCGGTGCCATGACTACCTCCCTGGGGAGCCTGTTCCAGTGCTCCACCACCCTCTGGGTGAAGAGCCTTTTCCTAATATCCAAACTAAATCTCCCCTGGCATATCTTCCTGCCATTCCCTCGTGTCCTATCACTGGTCGCCAGGGAGAAGAGATGGGCACCTGCCCCTCCTCTTCCCCTTGTGAGGAAGCTGTAGACCGTGATGGGGTCTCCCCTCAGTCTCCTCTTCTCCAGGCTGAACAGACTGAGTGACTTCAGCTGCTCCTCATACGGCTTCCCCTCTAAACCCTTCACCATCTTCGTGGCTCTCCTCTGGACACTCTCTAGT
>WAAD01023697.1:0-45381 GCA_013389945.1 Fregata magnificens | reverse complement strand
GTTGGTGATTGCCCAGCTCTCTAATTTGTCCAGACCTCTCTGCAGGGCCTCTCTGCCCTCGAGAGTGTCCACAGCTCCTCCCAATTTTGTGTCATCGGCGAACTTTGATAGTAATCCTTCGAGTCCTGCATCCAAGTCATTTATGAAAATATTAAAGAGCACTGGCCCCAAGATGGATCCCTGCGGAACCCCGCAAGTGACTGGTCGCCAGCCCGATGTAGCCCCATTTACTATAACCCTTTGAGCCCGACCCACCAGCCAATTGCTCACCCATTGCATTATGTGTTTATCCAGCTGTATGCTGGACATATGCTGGGAAAAGCATTAATGAGATGTCATGTGGTTGGTGCTCTCTGGAGATGCCTTTCACTCAGCCCTGCACTTGATCGCAACAGCCCAAATCATGAAAATAACCAAAGCCTATTGTTCAGGCGATACCACAAGCATCAGAAGGACCAGAGAAGAATGTGGGTGCTGGGGACGGGAGACTGAGGGGAAGGCAATGCTTTACATGGCCAGCAAGGAACACTCAGAACAGACAGATTGCGCATTTTGGAGTTGCCATACTAGTACGTAGTTCAGACATGACAGCATCTGCATCCTGCCAGTCACTTCCTAACAATCCTCACACTTGCTGAGAACACATTCTGTTCCATCATCAAACTGTTAAAAAAGACTTTAAGCAATATTGACTCCAGTACTGATCCCTGAAGGATGCCACCTTCAGTCTTCTGTTGGTGGGATTTCACATTGCTTATCCATAACCTTTGAGCCTAGTAGTCTAGCCAGTTTTCTGTACATCTTATCACCCACTTACCAAGCTCTATCTCAGCAATTTTGGTACAATGATATTTTGGAAGACTGTTCCAAAGGCCTTGCTAAAATCAAGACAAAGAACATCCACTGCTCTCCCCTTGTTCACTAAGCCAGTCACCCCATTATAGAAGGCAATGAGGTTGGTCATGTGAGATTTGCTGTCAGTCAATCCATGCTGACCATTCCTAATCACCTTCTTCTTCATGCTCCGGGACATGGTTTTCAGGCTGATTTGCTCCACAGCCTTCCTAGGGACTGAGGTGAGGCTGACTGGCCTGCAGTTTTCTAAACTCTCCTTAGGATCATAGGATTATAGAATAATACAGGTTGGACGGAACCTCAGAAGTTCATCTAATTCAAATTCCTTCTCAAAGCAGAGTAAACCATGAGGTCAGATCAGGTTGCTCAGTCACATCTTGAAACCCTCCAAGGATGGGCATTTCACAAATTCTGTGGATGAACTGTTCCAATGTTTGACAATCCTCAATTGTGGGAAAGTTTTTCTTCATATGTAGACTAAACTTGTCTTGTTTCAACCTATCATCATCTCTCATTCTCCCATCAGGCACCCCTATGAAGAGCCTGGCTTCATCCAGTCAATAACCTCCTTCTACTAGGAGGGGACCTAGAATGCTACCAGGTCCTTACATAGTCTTCTCTTCTCCAGGCTGAACAAGCCCAGTTCCCTCAGCCTCTCCTCATAGGAAAGCTGGCTGCTCCACCTCCCTGACCATCTTTGTGGCCTTCCAATGAACCCACTTCCGTTTGTTGAGGTCTTTCTTGTGCTGGGGTGCCCAAAGCTGGACATAGCATTCTAGATGCGCTTTGAGCACTGAGTAAAAGGTGATAATCACTTCACTCAATCTCCTTCCTTTGCTCCTTTTAAATATGCTGCACTATGCTGTTAGCCTTCTTTGTTGCATAGGCACACTCTGACTTCTGTTCAGCTTCTGTGTTACCAAGACTCCAAGGTCATTTTCGGCAGAGCTTCTTGTCCTTCCTTGAGGTCTACCAAGACCCCCAGATCCTTCAACAGAACCACATTCTATTTCTTGAAGATGGGTGTGATGTTTCTTTTTCTCCAGTCACCAGGAACATGCCATGATCACCATGTCCTTCCCAAGATGGTAGTGTGACCTCACAGCGATATTGGCCAGCCAGCTCAGTACCCTCAGATGGATTACATGAGGTTCTACGGTCCCATATGATCAAACGGTTAAAGTGCTGCCTAACTGTACCTTCCTCTATGGTGGGAAATATCACATTTCCACACGCCTTGCCAGCATACCCAGGGGTCTTGGGAGACCTGAGGATAGATTTCACCAATGAAAAATCAAGGCTAAGCAAAGTACTGAGTACCTTGGCCTTTGTCACTAGGTTCCCCAGTTCATTCAACACTAGAACTCGCTATTTAGTTTTCCTTATGCTGCCCATGTACTTAGAGAAGTCATTCACAGAATCACAGAACCACAAAATGGTTGACGTTGGAAGGGATCTCTGGAGGTCATCTGGTCCAATCCCCCTGCTGAAGCACAGGAGCCAGTTGCCCAGGAACATGTCCAGATGACTTTGGAATATCTCCAAGAATGGAGACTTCACAACCTCCCTGGGAGACCTTTGCCAGTGCTTGGTCAGCCCCACAGTAAAAAGTGTTTCCTTATGCCCAGACGGAGCCTCCTGTGTTTCAGTTTGTGCCCATTGCCTCTATTCCTGTCAGTAGGCACCACTGAAAAGAGGCTGGCTCCCTCTTCTTTGCACCCTCCCTTCATGTATTTATATACATTTATATAATGATTATTGTGAACATGGGTTCACAAAGGGAAAGTCCTGTCTAACTAACTTAATATCCTTCTACAATGAGGCCACCCGCCTAGTGGATGAAGGGAAGGCGGTAGCTGTATTTTTCCGGATTTTTAGTAAGGCTTTTGATACTCTCCCTCACAGCATCCTTCTGGACAACTTGTCCAACTGAGATGAGCAGGTGCACAGTGTGCTGGGTAAAGAACTGGCTGAATGGCAAAGCTCAAAGGGTTGTAGCGAATGGGGCTACATATGGCTGGTGGACAGCCACTAGCAGTGTTCTTCAGGCTCAATTCTAGGCCAGTTCTGTTCAATATATTTATCAATAAACTGG
Source organism: Fregata magnificens (assembly GCA_013389945.1). NCBI lineage: Eukaryota > Metazoa > Chordata > Aves > Suliformes > Fregatidae > Fregata > Fregata magnificens. The sequence goes on along the minus strand of WAAD01023697.1, from coordinate 42,431 downwards.
ATGCAGGAGCTAAATGCACCATAAGTAAGTTTGCTCATGATACTAAACTGGGAGGTGCTGTTGACTCTCTTGAGGGACAAGAGGCCTTGTAGAAGCATCTGGATAGATTGGAGCATTGGGCAATCATCAGTGGCATGAAATTTAACAACAAATGCCAGACTCTGCACCCAGGATGAAGTAATGCCAGACACAAGTATAAACTGGGAGAGGAATGGCTGGAGAACAGCCCTGCAGAAAGGGATCTGGGTGTGCAAGTTGGCAGAGGTGATCAAAAGAGGTGATTATCCCGCCATATTTAGCATTGGTGCAGCCTCATGTTGAGTACTGTTCACAGTTCTAGGCTCCACAATTAAAAAAGGATGTTAAGCCATGTGAACGTGTCTGGAGGAGGGCAACAAAACCGGTGAAAGGGCTGGAAGGCATGACTTATGAGGAGCAGCAGAAGACTCTGGGTTCGTCTAGCTTGGAGAAAAGGAGGCTGAGGGGTGACCTCATTGCTCTCTACAGCTTCCTGAGGAGAGGAAGTGCAGACAGAGGTGCTGATCTCTTCTCCCTAGTATGCAGTGCCAGGACGTGTGGGAAGGGCTCAAAACTGCATCAAGGGAGGTTCAGACTTGACATTAGGAAATATTTCTTTACTGAGAGGATGGTCAAACCCTGGAACAGGCTTGCTAGAGAGGTGGTTGATGCCCCAAGCCTGTCAGCATTTAAGAGGCACTTGGACAATGCCCTTAATAATATGCTTTAACTTTTGGTCAGCCCTGAATTGGTCAGGCAGTTGTTCTAGATGATTGCCGTAGGTCCCTTCCAACTGAACTATTCTACTCCTGTTCTGTTCTATTCTATTCTATTCTATTCTATTCTATTCTATTCTATTCTATTCTATTCTATCTTATAAGATCCCCCTTGAGCCTTCTCTTCTCCAGGCTGAACAGTCCCAGCTCTCTCAGCTTTTCCTCACAGGAGAGATACTCTAGTCCCTTAATCATCTTTGTGGCCCTTTGCATGGACCAGAGTATATCCATGTCTCTCTTGTACTGAGGAGCCCAGAACTGGGCATAGCTCTCCACGTGTGGTCTCACCAGTGCTGAGCAGAGGGGAAGGATCACCTCCCTTGACCTGCTGGCAATGCTTTGACTAGTGCAGCCCAGGATACCTTTTGCCTTGTTTGCTGCAAGGGTACATTGCTGGCTCATGTTCAGCTTACTATCCACCAGGACCCCCAGATCCTTTGCAGCAAAGTGGCTTTCCAGTTGGTCAGCCCCCATCTTGTACTGGTGCCTGGAATTGTTCCTCCCGAGGTGCAGGACTTTGCACTTCTCCTTGTTGAACTTCATGATGTTCCTGTTGGCCCATTTCTCCAGCCTCTGGAGGTCCCTCTGGNGTGCTGGGTAAAGAACTGGCTGAATGGCAAAGCTCAAAGGGTTGTAGCGAATGGGGCTACATATGGCTGGTGGACAGCCACTAGCAGTGTTCTTCAGGCTCAATTCTAGGCCAGTTCTGTTCAATATATTTATCAATAAACTGGATGCAGGAGCTAAATGCACCATAAGTAAGTTTGCTCATGATACTAAACTGGGAGGTGCTGTTGACTCTCTTGAGGGACAAGAGGCCTTGTAGAAGCATCTGGATAGATTGGAGCATTGGGCAATCATCAGTGGCATGAAATTTAACAACAAATGCCAGACTCTGCACCCAGGATGAAGTAATGCCAGACACAAGTATAAACTGGGAGAGGAATGGCTGGAGAACAGCCCTGCAGAAAGGGATCTGGGTGTGCAAGTTGGCAGAGGTGATCAAAAGAGGTGATTATCCCGCCATATTTAGCATTGGTGCAGCCTCATGTTGAGTACTGTTCACAGTTCTAGGCTCCACAATTAAAAAAGGATGTTAAGCCATGTGAACGTGTCTGGAGGAGGGCAACAAAACCGGTGAAAGGGCTGGAAGGCATGACTTATGAGGAGCAGCAGAAGACTCTGGGTTCGTCTAGCTTGGAGAAAAGGAGGCTGAGGGGTGACCTCATTGCTCTCTACAGCTTCCTGAGGAGAGGAAGTGCAGACAGAGGTGCTGATCTCTTCTCCCTAGTATGCAGTGCCAGGACGTGTGGGAAGGGCTCAAAACTGCATCAAGGGAGGTTCAGACTTGACATTAGGAAATATTTCTTTACTGAGAGGATGGTCAAACCCTGGAACAGGCTTGCTAGAGAGGTGGTTGATGCCCCAAGCCTGTCAGCATTTAAGAGGCACTTGGACAATGCCCTTAATAATATGCTTTAACTTTTGGTCAGCCCTGAATTGGTCAGGCAGTTGTTCTAGATGATTGCCGTAGGTCCCTTCCAACTGAACTATTCTACTCCTGTTCTGTTCTATTCTATTCTATTCTATTCTATTCTATTCTATTCTATTCTATTCTATTCTATCTTATAAGATCCCCCTTGAGCCTTCTCTTCTCCAGGCTGAACAGTCCCAGCTCTCTCAGCTTTTCCTCACAGGAGAGATACTCTAGTCCCTTAATCATCTTTGTGGCCCTTTGCATGGACCAGAGTATATCCATGTCTCTCTTGTACTGAGGAGCCCAGAACTGGGCATAGCTCTCCACGTGTGGTCTCACCAGTGCTGAGCAGAGGGGAAGGATCACCTCCCTTGACCTGCTGGCAATGCTTTGACTAGTGCAGCCCAGGATACCTTTTGCCTTGTTTGCTGCAAGGGTACATTGCTGGCTCATGTTCAGCTTACTATCCACCAGGACCCCCAGATCCTTTGCAGCAAAGTGGCTTTCCAGTTGGTCAGCCCCCATCTTGTACTGGTGCCTGGAATTGTTCCTCCCGAGGTGCAGGACTTTGCACTTCTCCTTGTTGAACTTCATGATGTTCCTGTTGGCCCATTTCTCCAGCCTCTGGAGGTCCCTCTGGATGGCAGCACGACCCTCTGGTTTATCAATCACACCTCCCAGTGTTGTGTCATCAGCAAAATTGCTGAGGGTGCACTCTGTCCCATTGTCCAGGTCATGAAGATGAATACTGACCCTAGTATTGACCCCTAGTCACCACTAGTGATTGGCCTCTAGCTAGACTGCTGTTGAAACTTCTGGGGGATCGGCATGAGGTAGTTATTCCTTACTTGTAAATTACAGGTGCAGCAAAGTGCACCCCCTTATCAGGTGTTCTCTAATCTGTGCGAAGAAATTTTCTTCAACACTGTCCAGAAGACTTTTCTCTTCCTTGCATCTGTCAGGAAGATGCAGGAGCAGGGCTCCCCCATGACGGAAATTGCTGGAGGCCAAAGGTAAACACAGCACAGGCTGTGCTCCTCACGGAACAGAGTGCAGTCCTATAGGATTAGTAAAAAATGAGCAAAGCAAGGTTGCCTCCGTTCAGTTCCCTTTCCACACTGCGCTGCTATTACCAAAATCAAAGATAGGCAATTCTGCTCAGCACACTCTTTAGAGTTTCACTCCTACTTATCAGTTCTACAGGAGAAAGTGCCTGGTGTACCCTCTTTATTAATGCTATTCAGAAAACAAAGTCTAGATGCAAATTATAAGCAACATCACAGGTTTGTTACACTTGGCCTCTCTACATGCATGAAGGAGTATCTCCACAGCACCACTCTCATGAGATTCTCAAGTTCTGAAGTTTTCCCCATGGGCATATTGGGAAATGCCCAGAAGAATCTTGAAGTCCCTTACCGCAATTCTTTAAGGTGGCAGGCAGGGCGTTTCAGCCCCTCACATAGCAGGTGCACTCCAGCATCTCCCAGGGCATTAGCGCCCAGCCCTAGCTCCAGCAGGGTCTGGTTGGTGCTGAGCATGGTGGTCAGATCCCCACAGCAGGCATCTGTGAGACTGCAACCCCACAACCTGCAAGGAAGAAGCACAGAGAGGGCCCAGGGTTTCAGACCATGTCTGCTTTGATAACCCCAACCACCAGCCCCTCTCCTGGCCAATCAACACTGAGAATGGCCAGAAACCCTGCCCAGAAGTGGCCAATGATGGACCAGTGCTGGACACACTGTCTGCCCAGTGCCATTGCCTCCCCTCAGCCAACCAGCTTGTGAGAATGGCCCAAACAGCACTTGGGCCTTGTACCTCCGCCTTGACCAATCTGCAGCCAGGGGAGGGGAAGGGATCTTTGAGCTCCCCTGTAGCCCTCTTTGAAGACCAATCCCAGCCCCACCTGGGCACGACACAGACCCTCAACAGAGTCACGTGACAGCTCAGCATGGAAAGGAACTCAGGAGGTCTCTAGTCCAATCTACTCCTCAGAGCAGGTTTGGCTATGGGGTCAGACCAGGCTCTTCAGCCTCTTCTCATAATGCTTGTGTTCCAGCCTCCAACAGTCTTGCTGCCCTCTGCTAGACTTGTGCCACAGAAAGAAGCCTGAGGGAACTGGGGGAAGAGATCTGCGGAAAGCAGATCTCCAACAGACTCAGTTCAAGGCATTCTGGTGTCTCATCCAGGGCCCATGCAGGCAGTCAGCGACTGCATAACTGCAGCTGCAACTAGCAATGACCATTTTTCATTCTGGGCACTATTAAGCACTTTGGTCTTCCATAGAGACTTTGCAAGTACTGCTTGGTGAAAGTCAGCACCTCCTGGAGCTAAATATTCAGAAATCACACACAGACACACTTCCATTAGCCATGACCTGGAAATCCTCTTCTCGGCAGGCTCTCTTCCAGTGTGAGATCTTTCTTTAAGTTTCCACTGAAATATTGCATATTTTACCACGTTTTGCAGGCAGCTAAGATGAGGTTTAAAAAGCACGATCAATCTTCCTGGATGAGGGAGAGTTCAGAAAAGGAAGGGAGCGTATATAAGACGGAAGAAAAGCTTCCCTCTGGCTAAAACAATAAACTTTGTAATGCACAATCTCTTCATTTGAACAGGAAAAAAATAATTGGTTAGCGACGAGGAATGAGGCCTGCAAATTTCAGAGACAAATACAGAGGAAAGCATAGCCACAGCCTGAGCACAATGCAAAAAGACTTACTCTGGTAATCAAAATGAGAAGGACCCATAGAATATGGATGAGGGGTATGGACAGAGGGAGTCTCTTGAGGAGAGAGAACAAGAAGCAAAACAGGTAAGTAGAGAGGCCTGGAAAAGAAGAAAAAGGGAACATTGGGGTTTTGCTTAAAGACAGATTTGGACAGGTTTGAAAAGGAAGAGTCAGGTTATTTCATCTGGTTATTTCTCTACTTTTTAAGCAGAGATGAAATATCGAAGGAGGATGAAAGGCAGAAACACTGTCAGTGAAATTCCTCTTTGAAAAAACAACACAGCCATGAAATGCAGAGTCAGTGCATGCTGCTGAGAGCAGGGGTTCCAACAACATGAATACACCATCAAAGACATGAGTGCCTGTGAGGAGAAAGAGCAGTGAAGGAGAGAGCAAGACAGCAAGCTCAATCCAACTAATCATAGTGGACAGTGTATGCACCTTTGCAGGGCCAGGGATATTCTGGCAAACAGGTCTGCTGGAACATTCTTGCCTTCTGCTAGACATCTCCTATGCTTGGGATATTTCCCAAAGACACAGTACTCCATTTTCCAGAAACTCTTATTTTGCCAATCTAAAATCAAGTGCAGGCCCTGTGTATTCATGGCAGCATTCCAAAGCTTCTCAAGAAAGAATGTCTTAAAAACTCTTTTACCCTCTTTATATTTTTCTGCTGTCAGGCTGCTCTCTTCTTGCTCGGGTGGACTAGCATGGCCATTTTAATTGCCCAGCCTCCCTGCATAGCTTTCAGGGTCCATTTCCTCTTGAATTGGTTCAATAGATCATTTCAGAGCATTCACAGTATTGCTCTCCTCTCTTACTGTGACATCAGGCAGGAAAATATAAGTAAAACTTCCATTGCTGAATGATGTAAGATTTCTGAATTTCTGTGTTTCTGAGTTCTTCTTGTCTTCCAGTTCTATTGTCTGCTGTTAGGCCCAAGAGCTTCCTGAAACTTTGCTACAGTACAAAGCACATCCACCTGTGTGGTTCTGGGCTGAATTGGGAGGCCAGGAAGATAAAGAAAGGACTTTCCGCTGGCATAAGGGATCTCTGTGTAGATAACTTTGTCAAGCTCTTCAGTTTGCCTGGAGGGAATATCTTTTACTGTTTTAGTGGATCTCCACTTGCAGCTACCAGGAGTGGTTCACTGTTGGGCTTTTTCCATTGCCCCAGTGCTCACTAGAATGATTAATTTCTCTCAAGAGCAGAATCCTGTTTGCAGCCCTACATTTTGGGGTTATAAAGCAGGTGCCTGCTATGAAGCTGGATGCCTGTGCTTCCATAAAAGTAACAGGAAATGTAAGGCTGAATTCTGTTGCTTAAACAGAGGCATCCAGTGTCATTGGAAGTACTCCAGGCTAACTCAGAAATTCACCTGGAGGTGACAAAGATAACATAATACACAGGACCTCTGCTCTTCTGGAATGGAAGCTGGAGGCCAGGAAGGGTGCATGAGTAGAAGATCTGACTGCAAAAGGGAGATGCATGACCCAAGCCACATGTCAACAGATAACCATCGTGACAGTGGACTAAGGAAGACCTTGAAGATTCCAAGAGATAGGGACTGAATCTCCATCTTAATCCTATTTTGGCTGTCCCAAAGAATGTCCTTGCCCTTAAACAAGCCATCCAGGGATCATCTACATTGCAAGAAGAGAGAAATTAACCTTCAGAGAACTCTTGTTCCTGGCAGGGGAGGAGAGTTTTACACCAGGGTAAATCACCTCAGTTGAGCTGAGAAACTTCTTTTATTAGATCACACACAGTTTTCCAGCATTACTTCATCTGGGCTTTCAGAGGCTCAGAGCTGAAGAGACCAGAGTCAACGAAATAAGGTCCCTGGGAGGCTCTGCCATTGCCCATTCTATACAGCTGCAAGGCAGGGTGGGAGCACTGGGTAAGTGGTGGCTCAGCACTGGAGACACACATCACTCTCAATCTTTCTTGAATGTTGCAGGTGAAGCTTCTTACCCCCAAACACACACTTTCTCAAGCTCCCCCATGGGACAGTCTGGGAAATGACCAAAGGGAATGGTCCTTACCCCAGTACCCGCAGCTGGCAGGCAGGGCGTTTCAGCCCCTCACATAGCAGGTGCACTCCAGCATCTCCCAGGGCATTAGCACCCAGCCCCAGCTCCAGCAGGGTCTGGTTGGTGCTGAGCATGGTGGTCAGATCCCCACAGCAGGCATCTGTGAGACTGCAACCCCACAACCTACAAGGAAGAAGCACAGAGAGGGCCCAGGGTTTCAGACCATGTCTGCTTTGATAACCCCAACCACCAGCCCCTCTCCTGGCCAATCAACACTGAGAATGGCCAGAAACCCTGCCCAGAAGTGGCCAATGATGGACCAGTGCTGGACACACTGTCTATTCCCTGCCCTGGAAATCTGAACTGATTTCCAGGCTTTTCTGTCCTTGGTCTTCCCTATGGACCTCCTAAAGAGAAGACAAAACCAGTAGGAAATTCTGGTCACAAGAATTCCGTGAGAGCATGAGCTATGTGATGCTGCCTGCTAGTGCTTCCATTGATGTCACCAGAGCCATAGGGCTGGATTCCACTGCCTAAGAAGGAGTGTCCAGTGCTGTGTGCCTCAGGGTAACTCAGATACCCTGGTGGGAGTATCTGAAAGGGATTACACAGGCTTTACACAAAAGCCCTAACCTTCTTGAAAGGGTTTGCTGGAGGCCCTGGACTGAATATGCAGAGTAATTGACTAGAAAAGGAACTGTGTGACTCACCACATATCAACACATCACCATAGCTGCAGTATGCTAATGCAGATTTTGTGTATAACTAGAGCGAGAGGACTCAGCACTGGGGAGGCTATTGGAAAGAATATCCCTGGGTGTAAGCTGTTTGTCCAGAGAGTGTCTATTTAACAGAAAGATTCAGAGGAAGATTCACTCAACAGGGAGGAAGAGTCTCACTCTAGAATGAATCCTTCCAGGAAGAGGGGTTTTTTTGCACACAGATGATATGTCTGCTTAGTTTCAATACATGCTCCTTTGGGCCTGCCTGTGCATACCTAAATTAGCAGGTTCCATGCTGCAGAGGAGGGTGCATGGAGGGGCACCTCCTTTACACTTGATTCACACAGTCTTAGCAGGGCAGGCTGGGAGCACGGGGTGAGCAGAGACTGACCACAAGAGAGACACATCACTCAGCCTCTCCCCATGTCTGCAGCTGCCAGGCCCAGCCACAAGCCCTGTCAAGGTCCCAGACTGGGCAATTCCCTGAGGAGCCTGCTCGCCGTTCCTCACCCCAGTCTCTGGAGCCGGCAGGTTGGATGTTTCAGCCCTTCACACAGCAGCCGCACTCCTTGATCTCCCAGAGCATTTCCACGCAGTCTCAGCTCCGTCAGGCACTGGCTTGTGCTGAGTACTGTGGCCAGAACACCACAGCAGGCAGCTGTGAGTTTGCACCAGTCCAGCCTGTTGGGGAGATGCACAAAGAAGAGCAAGGGCTGCTTTCAGCACGGGTGGGGAACAGACCTGGGCAGTCCAGTCCACCAGGGGCTCAGCACCCCCCAGCCAATGCGAGGCTGTGCCGGAGGCTCTGCCTGCTCACCACCCAGCACAGTTGCCTCCCTCGGCCAATTCTGCCTTGGAAGGGCTCAAGCAGGGCTTTGGCCCTGCCCTTTTGCCCTGGCCACCCAGTAGCTTGGCGAGGAAGGGGTTCCACAGCGCGCCCCCTCCCCCTCCAGGGACCAATCCCCGCACTGCTCCTCTGGTCCCATCCACTCTGGTGTTCAGCTGTTGATGAGGTGAGTTCAAACCCAGCAGGCTGTGGCTGCAGGCAGTGATGGCAGTCCCCTGCCTGGGCAGCTGCGGGCAAGTGAGCATCCCACTTCCCTCCAGCCCCACACATGCCTTCTGGGCCCTGTGTGACCCCCAGCCATCTGTGTCCTGGCTCTTCTTCTCTCCACTGGGCTGATATCTACCCTCAGGCCTGGGCAGGGGCATCTGCCAGACCTTGCACAACTGACCTCACCCTTGTCTCTCTAAGCATGGGAAATGGGGCTGGAGGCAGCCTGGGCAGGGAATTCCGGTGCAAAGGGACCTCTGAGGTTTTGGGGTATGAAGATTCCTTCGGAACCCATTGCCTTGCATTCAGGGTCACTGCCAAGTCTGCCTTAGCTCCCTGCTGGTGTTTGTAGGTTCTCTAAAGATGTAGGGGATCCTGGTTTAGCTAGCTGCAGCTAAGCAGGTATCTGGGGCAGCAGCAGCCATGTGCTCCTCCACGACTCTGCCAAGGTGCGTCTGACTCGTGCTGCCACTCTGCACTCCTTGATCTCCTCCCGATGACTCTGTTCAGCCTTCCAGTGTGAGCTCTTCCTGTCCCAGGAGAGAAGCACTTTTCCATACTGCAGAGATCTGACCCTCCAAAAGCCCTGCCTCCTCTATCCCAGCAACAGTGTGCTACCTGGACAGCTTTTCTGAAGTCTGGAAAATCTCTCTACGTTGAGGAGATACGCTTTGCTATATAACTCTGCTGGAGGGACTCCCAAAGTATTGTGGAGAGAACAGGCAAAGAGGAGGGAGACACAGAGGAAGGAGGCCAAAAGCAGATGTGATGATAAGGCAGCAGTTGGGAGAGAGTAGGTACAGTGAGAGAATTCCCTCATGGGAATACTCAGGAGAGGACACCCCACGGAGAACACAGCTCACACACATTTAAAGGAGAGAGATGAATCACACCAGACACACATGTTAAAAGGGAATGGCCCCTTCAACAGAGAAGAAGAAACTCTAGTTTAAGGATTTGGCTCCTCCTTCCAGTGAGGGAAGAGAACCCCAGTTTGGTTGGGCCTTTGCAACATACTTGTGCAATGCAATGCATTGGGTAGTTGGGTGAAATACATTGGGTATGCCTGCCTGTATGTGGCCTCAGCTCTCTCTCTTCCCATGCCTGGCAGACACAACCCTTCCCTGGAGTTTTGTTCCCATGAGATCAAATTGTCTATGTCTAAAAAGGACCAGAAAGAGGTGGAGAAGGGAGAATGAAGGGAAAGAAAATAACAGGAGGGAAATGAGAGGTGAAAACTGGAAAAATATGTGCCAGCCCAGGAATGTTGCATGCTTCTTTGGGTTTGCTTTCCATCCACAAGCATTTTTAAGATCTATGTTTAAATCCAAGCTGCTCAGATAAACAGGTGGCTACACAAGAGATATGCTGTCTAGGGCTATCATAGTTTTGTGCCTTGCTGACATTCTGAGTTGATACCAAACACAGCCCAGTGCTGTTTTCAGTGAAGAGAGGAAAACATTCACCAGGCCTATACCTTCCATTCTTTGTCATTTTTTATTTACCACCTCAAGCAAGATGTCAGTAAACATCCAGCTAAAGACAAAGAGAGGGAAATATCTCAGTTTCCTTTTTTTGTCCTAAATCTTAACTTGGAGCAAGGAAGAAAGTTGGTATAATTCTGATATTTTTATACATTTAACTCAAATGTGGCTGAGTTTACATAGGGAAAGGTATCTTCAAAACACTCTCACTCCTCAATCTTTTCTGTACTCCAACAGTTTCCCATAACTACTTTGTCATATCAATCTCCCCAATTTGTTACTGGTATCAATGACTTGTACCAAAACCATCTCACTGAATTTGAGGACAATTCAGCATTTCCAAAATCTCTTGAAAAACGTTAGTGCTGTCATAGGACCATCAATAAAGAGAGTTGTTCTGTCAGAGAGTGTGGGAGGGAGGAAAAATATAAAGGTTAGAGTTTTCTTGGCTTCTTTTGTTTTCTGAAAGAAAATAACTTTTTACCTTAAGATCTTTAATGTACAGTTTGGATTCTTCAGGGATTGACAAAGCAAGTAAATAGGTGATTGCTTCAAGTAAATAGGTGATTGCTTTTCCCTGGGGAAAAAAAAAAAAGCAGAGATGAACTTAATATTGTTGTCTCGCTATTGTTTGCATTTATGCTTCACAAAAATTAAAATAGTACCTTCACAGGTGTGATGTTAAACGGCAGAATATTCTACAGTCACAGTTCAAAGCAAATCACCTTGGTAAACACATATAATACCTCACCAGGGTCTGAGTCACAAGCTGCTTGGAACACTCCAGATATCCCTGTGCACTGTGTACTAAAGGGAGCTACGTGGATGAATTCTGCACCTGGTTGGGCACTTCATAGGTAACACATAGCTCTAAGAAGGACAAATGTGTTTGGGCAGAACTCCATATCATTGTAGCTGTTTTGCCTCTGATACCTGACCAAACTGTGTTCATTCCCTGCCTTACAGCATCATGTGGTACAGATATACCTTGAGGAAAAGAACAGGAGAAGCAGGTTGATATCACTTATTGCACATGGTATCATAGAATCATAGAATCATTAAGGTTGGAAAAGACCTCTAAGATCATCAAGTCCAACCGTCAATGGTAGTTGAGCTCGAAACACTCAGAGCATTCCCCCTTAACAAGGAAAGCAGATTTGTACCCATAAACCAAAAATCAACACTATGCTATGTTTTGCTGTGCACAAAGGGCAAAGGCCTATATTTGTACTGCCTACAGGGGGAAAACTCCCCGTGGCTTTCATTGGGTCTAGGTACCACCTCCTGTCTTCTCAGGATCCAGCATTTGGTAAACAGAGAGCCTCAGCAAAGAAGTTGTTTCACCCACCTTAACTGAAGTGGGATCAGGATGAGGCATAGGAAGGGGTTCTATTCTCAGGGACTTGTAAGGGTCACTGGAGAGCTGAATGGGCTGCTCCCTCCCTGCTTTTTAAACCTGTTAACACAGTGAAAACTTCTTCCTTTCAGGCCTTTGATTTCAAGAACACCAACGATTAATAGCAGGGTGGGTGGAAAGGAAACCCTGCATGGGATGGCATTTGTATGGGATTATATTTTAGACTAACACATCCTAAGTCAGTGTGTAGAAGGAAGCCAGACAATTCAGTAGTTTCACCAGAGTCAATAGTTTTCTCATAAGTTCAGTCAGAGGTGACTACAGAGGGACCTCACTTGACCAGCCAGCAGGTGGCTATCTGAATGTTAGATGACTTGGACTCTGGTCTTCTTTGACTACAATGGGAACTTAGACACTTAGCTGACGACATACACTCTTGTATTTACATGCTTACTCTTGAACTGACTCACATCACCAATAATTACTAATGCAGCATCCCATTAGGCTCATCACAAAGCAACTTCCATCATTGCACCTTCACTTTATGAATGTTTAGCCTTAATTTTTTGATAAGTAAGCCAGTCATTTCTTGGTTACTGAAACTCTTTCAGTTGCTAAGAGAATTTGCAAGCTAGGGACCTAGGATTTTACTTACAGATGTGACAGATTTGCTAGCTGTTGGTCTAAATGTTCTTCATGGTCTTCTGAGGTAAAGGAGCAATAGGCCACGTCGAGTGACTCCAGTTTAGGCCACTTTTTTATACTGAATGAAAGAACTATTTGATCTAATTGGGTGAAATTGATGTCTCGTAGATATATTCCAGTGAAATAACCCAATGCAGTTTTCACAAAACTTTCATCTTGAATTTCATATAAACAGTGGCAAGCCTCCAAATCAAGAATCACTGCTCTTTTCTCTGCATTAACAGCTAAAGCTGTTTTTTGGCTAGTTTGAAGCCACATTAGTAATTCTTCCTTAATTCCAGGATAAATTTTGCACCCTGTTTCTTTTTCCAAAGCATTTCTTTGTTCCTTATTTAAGAGACCAAATAGGAACCGCACAGTTAACATGAAATCATGTCTTGAGTTTCCATAGTTTTCTAACAATTTTTTCACATCCCTCTTAGGATCTTCTTGCTTATCTCTTGTTTTGCCATCATCTTCTAGTACATAGAATAGAGATGCAAAAAACTCTTGGACACTCAGATGAATGAAACTGTAGGCACTCCCACAAACAATGCCCTTCTGAAAAATACTCTCATTCAAAAAAAGTGGGAGAGTGTCTCTCTGATTTAACAAGACTTCATTGATTGCCTCCTCCTCAAACAGGACTCTTTGCTTCCAGATCCCATCAGCAGCCAGGCAACACAGTCTTTTCAGGATAATGTGCAAGTTCTGTTTCAACTTGCTGCTCAGAGATTTTAGTAAGCTGGAAACATAAAGGATATATATTCCTGTAGTTGTCTTGGCAGTTTGTGCAAGATCTTCACCACTTTCAAGCTGTTGTTTCATAACAGTACAGACAATCCAGCACATGATGGGGACAAGGCACATGGTGAAGACCATTTCATTTCCTTTAACAAACTGAAAGACCTTCCTTCCCTCTTCCTTGTTTTCAAAAAACTTGTGGAAATATTCCTCCCTGTCAGCTGCTGAAAATCCCAGTATTTCAGCGAAGCGTTCACACACCAAGCACTGTTCCAGCTTCTGCAGGGCAGCTGGTCTTGTTGTGATCAACAGCGAACACTCAGGGAGAAGGATTTTCCTAAATAAACTGCTCAGGATGATTTCCACTGGCTTCCTCTCCCAGGGATCAGAGCACAGGTCATTTTCTTGCCGGTCCAAAGAAAACCTCAGTTCATCAAAGCCATCAATGACAAACAGGAGTTTTTCTGGTCTCCTCAAGATCTCAACAAGAGGTGGATTTTCACTGGGACAGCATTTGGAGATCATGTCAGCCATACTCCCCTGAGCTGTAAGAAGATTGCCCTCCCGACAATGTATGTAGAAAACGTAGTCAAATTGTCTATAAAGTCCATCTGATGCCCAGTCCAGCATAATCTTTCTTACTGTCATTGTCTTCCCAATTCCTGCAGCTCCCAATATCACGACAGTCTTTGGTGTCTGTCTATCCCTGTCAGGCTTAAAAAGATCACTTATAGCAATAGAAGAATTCACTTGTTCCTGCATGATTTCTGCATGTCTCTGTCCCACAGCCATGATTTCATGTTCCTTCTTTTTTTCATGGCGATGTCCACTAACAAGAACCAGCCTTGTATATCTGGACTTCAGAGTCACTGTCTCACCAATACGAGCATTCATGTCTTTTATCCAGTGGTAATTCTTTTGTACATGTTCTCTGTACTTCATCTTGTAATCTAAATCAAGGATATGCAATAAAAAAATTTGAAATTAGAGTCAATGTTCATTCTCATGCTAAAATTAAAACATTTAGGCCGCAAAATTATTGTACCTCGAGTTTACATTATCTCTTTTATCTATTGTCAATGCTGAGATGAAAAAAAGTCTGAAATGCCCAATCACCCATCACTGAAATGCAATCACACCACAGTTGAACTTGAAAGCAGTGCTAAAAACCAGTTTCTGCTACTGACCTCTATAGCAGTACACTTTTTTTCCCCACAGGCATGTAACAGCTACTTGCTTATTTTCCTTCTGACCCTGCTAGGGCTTCAGGATCATGGCTATGATCATACACTTTTTACTAGTAGGTGTAGTCGATACATCGTAGTATGTACGCGTAGGCGATAAAACCCAAACACTTCTATCCCAATGACACATACCTTGGACTAATGAAGCAGGGGGTGGACTGGGCCTCAGGGCTGAAAGAGAAATTATATGTAGCTGTTAGCAGAGTAGTGCTACAGAGACTTTCAGTGGTATGTGTCAGGCAGGGAGCAGAAGAGTCCTCTTGGTGTCTCTGCCTTTAGAAACTCCCTTAAGATACCTTGGGCAAGGCAGAGCAGACAAGAGAGCAGAGCAAGTGCCTCTGGAGACCCTAGTATCCTTACATCATGGGCCAGGAGCAGGTGGTCCTACAGAGTGTGCAGAGCTGTGGCAGCAGTCAGCTAAATGAGCAGGAAGGCCAATGGCAAGAGGAGAGTCATGCAATTCCAGGCATGAGGAGGCAGCACCCTGGGGTCCTTTGGGTTTTCAGACTTCCACAGGGGTTTGAAATCTGCTGTTTCTCTATTTGATGAAGGTTCTCCTACATATTTTCTAGGAACAATCAAAAAGAAGGATACAAACGTGCCAGTAACCAAAGTTCCTTTACCTTTTCCTTTCTCCTGTTTGAGTTTAGCTGCAGTGTCTCTTTGGTTGATGCGTTCAAGCACATAGCTAGCTACATCCACAGCAAGGTCGGCTCCATAGTGGTCACACATGTAGTCTGCAAGTTTAACTGGATCGTTGGCCTTCTTGAGCAAGTACTTGGAGAGATTGGCCATCTCATCATAATCAATATATGATAATTTGTATTTAAATTTCTCAAACATATCAAGCGTAAGGTCCTCCAGTGCTTCCAAAAGGAAGTCCTTGGTATTCTCTCTTGCCATCGTGGTATGCTAAAGATACCCTGGAAAACAGCAGAGGTTCAACAACAAATCGTTTTCTGAGAGCCACCAGGCACACCCTGGGAAGAGACTCACTGACTTTTAAAGGGCAGTGGCTGCAATCTCTATGCTCCTGGAGCCAATCCCCATGTCACCAGAGGCACTGCTAGCTCTCCTGTGTCAATTCTTCCAGGAATCTGTTAGTCCACAGAGCCTGGATCACTATACCTCTCATTTTACCCACAGTGCTTCCCTGCTTCCAGCTCTGCACTTTCTTGGCCTCAGGTGCAGGAGGGTGAAGTGCTCCCAGATCAGGGTGGCAGATCGGGCTTTCCCCAAGTGACATGTTAGTATCCTCAGCCATTCCTTTTTGTATGGTTGCCAAAAGCCTGGGAGGAGTTTCTACATGCAGCCAGAAAGGGGCTTGTTGAAAAGTGGAATATGGCCTGTGCATTGGCCACAAACACACTTTCCAAAGGGGACATTTCTTCACCCTTTCTTGTGTATGGCTTCATTTCAATGGCAAACCATGAAGGCTCCAGGATTCACTAGGGAAAGGTTGAGTATGAGGGTGTAGTCCCACGTCTGCACAGCAAACATGTCAACTAAACATTGAGAGTGATGATATGGTATTATACTGGAGAAAAAGGGGTCATCATCACCATCATTTCCATATACGCTACTCTTCACCCTCCACTTACTTACACTGGTTTTGGAGTTGCCTTCTGTTGGCTAGACAGATTCTGTGTGATAAGTGTGTCTGAACCCAGTCCTATACAGTCCAACTCTGTTAAACAAATGTCATACAACCCTTGAAGCGTCCACTGGTTCTGTTCTGACTATATTACTGATGGCTTCATTTTCACTCTAAGGATTGTCTGTTTTAAAACCCTACTGCTTTTTTTACTTATGACTATATTGTGCAATTACTTTCTTCACTGTTCCTGAAAACTTGCAAGTATACACAAGTATACCTTCACTGGTTTGTATTCTTTCAAAACTAAAAATGCAAAGAGCTTTTATGAGATAAAATGGATGATCATGGAAAGTGTATGAAGGGACATTCTTCAGGACATCATAGAAGTATGGTTTTGGCTTGTAACAAGCTTGTCTGAGGTTCTTCAAAACTATTCAGCAATTACAAGAGGAAGAAAAAGAGGATCTATTTCTTGGGGCGGGGGTGTGGGCATACAGGAAAAGTCTAAGGGAAGTTGTGATCAAAACCTGACTGCAAGTGCCTAAATACAGAGAAAAGGAAAAAAAACCCCAAACAACCCAAAAGCTCATAAGTTGGGGAATGGGTCTAAGGAAATTATTAAGATGACAGAATATTGTGCAAAATGCTCTTTAGAGTTTGCAGAACTGAAGAGGAGAAAATGTGATTGTATTTGCACTTTTCTGCAGTCAAAGAAGATGTGCCTACTAAGGCATCTCTGCAAAATAAAACTCAGCATAACTGAAGCAGTTTATTTGACATTTCTACTGAAAAAACTTGAATGGACCTGAGAAAAATGGGGAGGGGAGTTTTTTTAAGATTATTTTACAACTCCTCTGCCTGTCAAGCAGATCAGAAGCCTTACATGTAGTTTCATAGTGCCTCTGTGTTTGCTTCAAATAAAAGAAAGGAAGGCTTTGATACATTATCTCACCACAAGGCAACATCCTCTGAACTCTATAGGCCACACCAAGTACCACCCTTTGCCCTCCTGTGCAGTCCTCTACTGTCATCTCAGAAAGCCTGTATTTGATGTTTGAAGAGCTAATATTTGGAACAAATACTAGCGTTGCTAGGAGCAGAAGGAAGGACAGTGGCTTTCTAAAGAGGAACTGTTGCTAACAGCACTCTCTCCAGCACAGCTTGAACGTCCTGAGAGATGAGGAAGTTCTCTATTCCCTCTCTCCCCAGCCACACCACTGAGCAGAACACTTCTGTTGTCATACACAGAGCCAGGAAACAGGTAAGCAATTTACAAGTCTGACCCGGAGCACAGGGGCTGGATGCTGCTTCTCCTCAGCTGATCTAACAGCAAGAAGCCTCCATGAGGGCAGTCCTTCTCTTTGTGTCCCTCCATGCTGGCTGAGCACTCTCAAGGCTTCTGGTCTGACTGACAATTCTTTCATTTCTTCAGAAAAGGAAGGCCTTTCACAGTCCACATACTGTTAAAGTCTTTTCTACAAACAGAAGAAAAAACTCCTGCTGTGACCAGGAAAAGAGCAGACACCTGCCCCACTCCAACAGGCCTCCATAAACTGACTCATCCATCACAGAGCTAAAACTAGATAAGAAACAGGTGGGAAAAGTCTCTGGGACCAAGGTATAGTGACCAATTCTGCAGAGAGAGATGTCTCTGGAAGTGAAAACTTATGTCCTGACCCAGCCAGCCAGCATCAAATCTCACACCCCTACTCCACATGGCAGCCAAATATATGCACCCTGGTCAGGCTGAGAAGCTTTGCAGGGGATTGAGCACTCACTTGTCATCCTGGGCCCAGCGTTATAGGTCCCTCAAACAGCCCTGCTCCCAGGCAGTCTCGATTCCTCCAAAACATGTTCACAACAAGAGCATCTCCTTAACCCCTCTGGCTGGGCAGGAAAGTCAGAAATCCAGAGCCAGGAACACAAGTCAAGTGCTCATGATCAGACAGCTGGGTGAAGGACTCCCAACCCTCTTCTACACCATGCTGAGGCCTCGTCTCATGTCTGGGAAGAGCTGTATTCATCTCTCAGAGGGTCCATTCTGAGGCATTGCTTGATCTGTCCCATGAAACAGGAGATGCTGCTGGAGATTTCTCAGAATTACCCCTCTGACAAATAGGGACAGGGGTTGGTCAGAATCTCAGACACTGAGCAATGCAGGCAGAGCCCAGCTCTGCAGTCTGGGCCCAGGACCCCCAGCACACCCTGGCCCCACAGACTAAGGGGTGCTGCTGTCTTGCTGATGGTAGGACTGGGTCTGGGGTCTGGGGCCAGGCTGACCCATGTCCCATCCCACACTGCTAGTGCCTGCCCCCAGCCTGCTCTGCCTTGGAGAGCCAGGAAAGAGCCATGCCCCCTTGCCCAGCTCACACCCTTGAGGCACAAGCATGGAGTGGAGCAGGACATGAGCCCAGGGCTTCCACAAGCATCAGAACTGTCCCTGGCCAGAGCACTACAGAGCAGTGGGCAAAGCCCTGAAGTGCCTCGCCATGAAGTGCTCACCGTGTAGTGCTACAGAACAGGTCCAGCAGGAGATGGGGGTCCGAGGGTCTGTTCCAAAAGAGCAGCAGGGTCAGGGAGCTGCAGAAATTCTCTGATCCCTGACCAAGCAGAGTTTCACTTTTGACCAGCAATTCTTCCTCTGCCCCCCCTCCTTCCTGCCCCACTGGGCTCCACCTCCCCCTCGCCTGCAGGGCCAAACATCTCAGAGGGCCTGGGCAGGGGTCCAGCTGCACCCGGAGCTGGATAAGGCAAACGTTGTCTGTGAGGGATGAGTTTGAAAGGATTCACTCCTCCATCCCTGAGAATTGTCTTTGGAAGAGAAGGTGAATTGGCCAAAACAGAAATGCTTAGTGAATGATGATTTCCCAGACAATACACACGGATGACCCCAGGAGAAATGTGCTCTGTGCTGAAGAAGAAATGCTGCTCTGATAGCAGGTCTCATGCCCACAGATGCCGCAATTCACCTCCACATGCTGTCCCCCTGCCCTTTCCAGCTTTGTCCTCTCTCCAGCTCCAGTAGAAATGACAAAAAGTCCCCTACTTGCCTGAAGCCCAGAGCTCTCTCTCCTGAGCTGCCTTTGCCATTCACTGCTGAAGGCTCATGTTTTCCCCCGGGGCCAGGGAGGATCAGCTGCAGCTCCTGCTGCTTGTTCCAAGCTGGACTTAGCTGGAGCTCAGTCTGTTCTTTCCTGCCAGCCCTAGGTGGAAATGCACAGGCAAACTGAGAAACAAGATACCCTCCTCTCTGGAACACAGCAGCTGCTGAGGCTCAACTATCAGATAGCAAGTGAATAGATGTAACCCCTCCTGAGGGAGAACACACTACCAACACGTGTCCAAATCCTTTCCTCCCAGCCCAACTACTCCTGTCCTCATCAAAGTACTAGTGGATCCCTGTCCTCTTAAATCTCTGTTTACATTTTTCCCATGAAGTGCCTTCAGCTCCTTCTTTCCTCCCAGGTCTCAAGGATCACCCTACAGGCACAGGTCAGTCCCAGGCATATCCCAAAAGCTGCTCTACTGTTCCTCCGTTCTCTTGAGAAATGTCTGGTCCGTGGAGAGGAAAGCAAACAAGTTGGCAGCTGTCACTGAGCTCTGATGTTTGATACCTGTAGTATGCACCAGTTTCTGAAGGTCTTGCAGGGAGGCCAGTGCCAAGGTCAAGCTGAATCTCCAGCCTAGGCAGCTTTTTGGGCTGAGACAAAGGCTAGTATTACTCTGCATAAATTTTGCTACCCACTGATTATGTGTCCTCATCTGGCATATTATTGCACCTATAGACTGTTTTCCTGTTGGACTAACAGGAGGAGGAGCGGGTATATGTGATGTGTTGAAACCTCATGTCCTTCCTTCCGTATTTAGAAGGCAAGTTTTTCTGTTAAAGCAAATGAATACCAACACGGAGAAGCTTGGAAGGAAGTGCCCCTTTGACAATAGTGCCTACCACTCAAAGGCAGCTCCTATGGGCAGATGCTTTTAGCTAGTGTTTCAGCCCACAACCCTCTGAGTGCACACCTGCCCCACAGAAGCACAAAGGATCAGTGTTTGCCCTTGTGAGAAAGAGTCATGAGGAGAACCTTCCTGAGGTACATCACATCTGCACCATGAGAAGACCCTGCTGCAGAGTTCCTAGAGCTCTAGTGACAATCCAGGGATGCTGCAGGGCAGCTCTCTTCTTCTGCAGGCTCTATGTCACATGGACCAGTTTGGTCTGGGGCTACCCCACTTGCAGGAGGATGTTAAAGAGCTGCTGGGGACAGCACCATGTTTGGGGATGGAAGGGGACCAGAGTGCTGGGCACTACCTACAGGGAAATTAACTCAAGGTCAGCAGTCAGAGTGGAAAGGAAGCAATACAGTAGAAGCTGGATGCTGTGAGAGCAGTCTAGCTTGGTCTGGTTGTGTGGCTGAGTCACTAAGACTGCACAAGTGGAGTATGGCCTCCTTAACTGGGACAGGAAAGATGCTGTTGCAAGGGACATTTATAGTCTGCCTGGCTCCACATGTCCATCTGGCCCTTGGGATGCCTAGGAAACAAAAATATGACCACCATGGTTTTCCACACTAAGTGCTCCTGGGACCTGACCACAGAGCTGCAAGGACCTAGAGACAGTGGTTTCACCATAGAAATGTAACATTTTCTGGACAGGATTGAGGGTTTGAACAACTAAACTTGTCAAGGTTAGTTAAATAGATTTTGCCATGCACCCTTCTGGGGGCTGTTTTGGAGCCAGCAGTAGTTCAGTCAGCATTTGAAAACGTTGTGGGCCCTGCCCCCCAGGAAGCGGTTAACATGTTTTGAAAAGCAAGGGGGTGTGATTTAGTCATTTAACCACAGTATCCTGCTTCAAGCAGGCAGCAGCTTGCAGCTTGTGAGACAAAAGTCAGTGTTGTTTTTTTTTGACTGCCAACCAAACGGCTAGGTTATCTATGAAAACACCCCACAGTGTTTCCTGTCGGCCCCTTCCTAGTATTGGTGAGTGGAAAATCAGCAGCCTGTTCTCTCACCTTCTGAGGTCTGTACATTAATGCTCATATTGCCCCTTGTCTTTACTGTTTTCTCTTTAGACTCATCTCTCTTTTTGTTATGATCCACAATTTTAAGCCTGAATAATTTGAAAGGGGCATGAATAATTAAAATTCCTTTAAACCCAATAGGGCCAGAATTCATAGCCCTCCTGAAGTCTCTTAAATGTGCCAAGGAGTCTCTCCCTTTCCCTGTGGAAAACCCCAGAAAGACAGATTTAATAAAAAGGAAATCTAGGCTGTAATAGCTGGTGTTCTAGTTCTCGGTGGTCACTGAATAGGAGAGTGGAGTTTCAACAATTTCCACCCAACTTTCAGAAGAAAGGGCACAGTGCAAACCAAGCATAATAAAACTTTATTTTGATGTATATTAAGGAAACCTAAAATGCAGGTACCATATACTTAACAAAAGAGAAAAATGTTCTAAAGAAGAGATGGAAATGAAAATACTACTGTATACCAGTCTAAAGTGAATTCCTTCAGGTCCAGTGGAGATCTAGTTACCTGCACTAGAAAATTGCCACTAATAAAAGCTTCTAAAAATTTAAACTATACAATGCTCCCTCTGTGCGTGGGATCCCTAAGCAGAAAAGCATTACTTCTGTAGACAATAATGTAATATGACCAGAGATGGTATTTTTAAAGCATAGTAAGTATAAAGCTCCATTTTAAGTTTTTGAAACTATCTGAGCAATTTGGATGCTTCAGTACAATGGATGCAGGAGGAGGAGAGCTAACTATTCCTGCTTAGCAGAGGGATGAGGGAAGTTTCTTATGGAAATAAGGAATAACAAAAATTATTTGAACAATTAATGCAACTAAGCTAGACAAGAGTTCAGCAGTATTAGCTGTCTAAGAAGGCTTCCAGATGGTGTTAACTGAAGAGCACCTTGATGAAGTAAAGGGACCCATAGATCTACAGGAACTGGGGGGTTCATTGATTCTTTAGATGTTTATTGGTAGTAAAGCTGTCCCGTGGTGTTTAAATTATCCCGCTGTGTGTTCCTTCCTGCTCTTCTTCAGCCCATTGCTGACTCACTTACCCAGTACCTGAAAGAGCAAACAATGTTTGTTTTAAATTCTTATTCACATTTAATGCAGTGGTGCCGAGTTTCTGTTAATCTGGAATGGATTGGATGAATTTTTGTCATTTTGGCTACCTGATCTTCAGAATTCTCCCTCCTCCTTTTTCTGTCCCTCTTTTCACATTTGTTGGCTCTTGGGCAACTTTATAGTTCTTGCTGACCTGGACCTTTATCCAGACTTTGTGCTCTGCCACTTGAAACAACTAGCAGAAGATTTCTGACAGAACCTGAGATGTTCTGGACTAGCCTGATGCAAAGGCAATTTGGGGATGAGGTGCTATTTGGGGATTACATTAACAGTGGAAACACTCCTTGTGGGGTTACAGAAGGATGCAAAGCCAACTGGTCACTCCTTGCACTTGCCTCTTGTGTCCCCAGGGACTGAATGATGTGTTTCCTACCTCAGGAAAGAAATAGCTTGATACTCATGATTGTATTGAAGGTGATGCTTTTTGCCAGCAGGACTCTCAAACCCAAAACAGCCATGAACAGCATATTCACTTTCTCCATTTTGACATCTGCTTTAAAAAGAAGGAGAAGAGGAAAGAGAGTGTGGTCTTGATATTATCCCCACTCCCCACCCCCCAAAAAAAGAAGGAAAATCCACACATCATAGGTGGATGAGGGAAGCAGGAACAAAGGAGAAGATGACAGAGGAATGTATGAAGTGCAGGGAAGAGAGGAGATGTCTGCCCAGTGAGGAATTTACTTCCCATTGCTGTTTTATGCCATGGAAATTTGTCAGCTATTTAGTCTGTTAACCTGAAACAGCAGGTTATTTCTCAATAAGTATTTCCAATTCTGACATTTCTGCACCAGAGAAAGTAATTTTTCATGTTTTGGTACTGAGTCCACAAGTGCAGCTTATTGCTTAATAAGTATCTGCAATTGAGACATTTCTGTACCAAAGACAATGTGTTTTCAGGCATTGTTACTGAATCCCCAATGAAGTAACCATACTCTATTGTTCCTTTAGGCAACTAACCTTTTGTAGAGACATCTGTAATGTTGCAAGCATTAACTATTTCAAATTCTTCAGTCTTCTCTTCTGTTAAATGATTGAGAGACACTTTAAATTGTATCCGAACTATATAAAACAAAAATTACACAAAACATACCTAAAGCTCTTTTTGCAGCAGTAGATAAGCAGTATTGGAGAATCAGATGGCAGGTCATGAACTCTGAGATTAACTTGAAGAGAAAAATTAGCTTTCTACGTGTGAGTGCAGAAAAAAACCCCAGGATTCCTGAGTTTTATTTTCTCTCCCTTTTGAAATGAACTTTACTATAGAAAAAGAACAATTTAAAAAGTGATCAAAAAATAACCAAAAGATTTGGGGGGGGAGGGGGGCGGGGAGGGATCACGTCCTTTTTTATTTTGTGTTTTCATAAAAGTTATTTCAAGCTTTCTTCTAGCAGGCATGTATACTCATGTCCCTTAAACTATTTTGCATTAGATAAAGGTAGACTCACAAATATTAGAGGTTGGGGTTTTTTTTGTTGGGGTGGGGGGAGTTTGTTTTTTTCTTTTTTGGGAAGAAAACTCCAAGCGCTTAAATAGTTGAATTAAGGTCCTGTATGCTAGATGCTTCTGAATATCTCATCTTCACCTAACTAAGCGCCTAAATATTTTTCTGACCTTACATACTCGTTCCTGCTAGGTTCTCAAAGGGCAAGAAAAAATCTTGGAAGATGCATCTCCCAGAATCACATTGCATTTGGACCACAACACTACCTGGCAGAATTATGCTGGCTGTAGTCTTGTTCCCTTTGTGCGTAGCCTGGCAGGTGACCTCTGCATCTGGTTCCACCCCAACTACCTTCATGGTACTATACATCCCCTCAGATGTGACAAGAGGTGCCTTCAGATCATATACAGTGTCACTCATGGGCACATCAAGGCTGATGTTCTTAGGGTAGAAAGTCCTTGCCAAACAAGCCATGTTCAGTTTGTTGTCATATTGTTTGGGTTCCTTTGATTTAAGCACAATGACTTCTGGGGCAGATTCTTCTTGACTCTCTGAAAAAGAAGCATCATTTTGGGATGACTTTATTTTCTGTATACTTTTTTGAGAGCTAATTCATCTATAGTTCAGATATAGTCCAGCCACATCTGCCCCCTGACAGCTGATGGTCTTTCTGTGTTTATTTCTTCCTCCTGTTTCCCAAAGAGCAGATCAAAGACAGAAAGGGAGTATAAGGGTGGGATTTTCATTGGAGCTTCTAATCCCTTGGGCTCCTAAGCTTGTTTTTACCAGANTATTTTATATATATATACACACATATATATATATAACTCACTATGTGTATATATATAAGTGAATTCCTTTAAGTGAGGGACCTTGAAATGAGGAATGGAACTTTTAAGAATACAACACAAATGATCATATTAATTTTGAAGTCATAACAATTTAGATACTAAGAAGAACATTTACTTCAAGGGTAGCCCTATAGGCTTGTAACATAACAAATATTAAAAGACCCTTTTTTTTATTACCCAAAAATCCTTTACCTGATGAGGCTAAAAAGCTTAACCATAGCACGTAGGGAGAGAAGACAGTTTGTTACTCCACCCAACAATGCTGTTCCAATGAATGGGATTACTTGCAGATACAAAATAATGTTGCTAAAACGGAAGATGAGGTTAAATCTTTCATTAACAAATGTTCAGTTCCAAGGAGGTTTTCTTTCCAAATTCCATTCTTTGAAAGTTTCTATAATATTTCTATGTGGAACTTGACCCAGGCATATAAACCTCTCTTAACAAGTGAATAGTGTTATTTGAGCTCTGGAGAGGTTTCCAAGTCATGAGACCATCTCACTGCATAATGCTGAGCCATCCTAAAGAACAACACTGGGGTATCTAACGGAGTTTAGTGCCATTACAAATACACCATTTATTCTGTCTTCTCTCTGGCTGTTCCTTCCGAAAGAAACAGATCTCTTGTAGATCCTTCAGGCATCTTTGTACTGGGGGAGTGTGGCGGGGGAGCGGTTATATTTGTATTACACACAAAAAGCAGTCAATATACTTATGCAAACAATCATACTTCCTTTTCCTCTTAATCTTACAAAATCACAGAATTTGCTGTATATTCCATCCTGTTGTGGATCTTGGCTTCCTCCAATGAGAAGTATACGGGAAATGAACCAAGTAATTCCTTAGCTATTCTCTTACTGAATTCTCAGGAGGAGATGTCTCAAAAACTGTGTAGTGATTAAAAGATGTTTTCTATGTCTTTTGTGTTTGCAGATTCTCAGGAGGCCCAGCTGCTGTAATGTTCTTAGCTGTTTTAAGTCCTTTTGAATATCTTCCACAGAAAAAAAAGAAAAAAACCGCACTAAGAGGAGTCAGAATACCAGCATTCTAGAAACATGGAAAATCTATTTTTGTCTTTGGAGGAATCAATAGTTTCTAAAGCCTACTGTTTGGGGAAAGACTTTTTTTCCCTCTTTCCTGAAGGAGTCATGACACAGCAGTTACTGATATAACAGGTCTGAAATTCAGTTTGTTTTAAAAAGCATGCAAGATACTTTCTGTGTAGAAACTGAACCTCATGTTAGGACTGCTGTGTTTGTCTGAAAAGGCAATACCATTCCTTAGACTTTCACCCTCCAACACCTTTTGTTGGTTGATTGTTCATGGTAGAATACCTTTTGTACTGATAACTGGCAAAGTTATATTAGCGTAGATTGAGGTTGAGCTGATGGAAGCTGGCAGTATCTTGCTGTCCTACTTTTGCAAATGATGTTTTCAAAATAGTATCTTTGGATTCCCTACTTCCACAGGAACTGGAGCTGCATTCATCTACCCCAAAACAGGCATGTAAGATGCCCTAAAGATTTAAAGGCAACTGTATAGCTGTATAGGGCTTGTATTCGGCTAGCATCGAAGAGAGTCCCATGCCTGTCTGGGGAATGTGTGTGTTCAGGTGGTGATACGCAACTGAATATTTTAGGACAATAAAAATCAACCCAACAAACTCATCCATTGCCCCAACTTTCACACTGTCACACAGAAACTGGGGAAGATGTTCCATCCTTATAAAGACCATGTTCAGAAGAGTGCCATTTCTAAATATAAAAGGCTTGCTCACATTCCAAGCAGTTGCTGCAAAAACTAACATGCCCATCTTTCCATGGGAACTACTTTCTCCTGAAACTCTTTACATGTCTTTTTTCCCTTTCCACACACCTTAGTCTTACACAAAGGAAAGCAAGCAACTACTTTCACCTCATACTGAAGCTGGGCTAAGACACCATCCCCACTGGGTATAAACAACAGTCTTAAATTTAGCAGTGCAGCTATGGGAGGGGGTGAGGATCTGTGGAGTTATGCTGATGCACATAGCTAGGAAACTATCCTTGTTGTTCCTGAAAAGCTTTGTTAACTAAATATGAACTGAGGACTCAAACACCTGGTTGGAGAATGCATGTGCAAGAGATCCGAGGCAGCAGAAATTTCTCATTGTGCTGTCACATCACACAATCCCTTTGTCCACCCCACCACAAACTTAAGAAATACCTTAGTAGTAAAACAAGTGGAACTTACTTGGCTCAACTGAAAAAGTGATCCCAGTTCCAAATACGAGTTTGTCTGTTGCCACATTGTTTGCACGTGGTCAAATAAACCCACTTTCCTCACCACACTCTAAAGGTGTATAAAATCAGGGAATAAAATGCCAGCGGTTTGTCCAAAGGATCCATACATGGACTGCCATGAAAGTGCTCCAAAGTCACCATTGTTTCCAAAATCATGAGGGGAGAAAACAATAATTTCATAGTAGAGTGATTTCAAACAACTTGATCCAGGCCAAAGCTTTTAAAACCCTTTTCTCTTCTATTAGCTCAGTAAGCAATATACTTCCGGAATAAATGCTCATAGCAATTCTGCAGTTCTCTTCTTCAACACCTTCCCTTTTTCCTTTCTTCCTCAAAATGTATTGTTCCTTTTGCAGTCTTGGGTTTTTGTATGAGACCTTACAGTGTTTGTGTCACTGTGCTACTCCAAGTTCTCAACACAGTGATATACTTAGTTACAATAAGTGCCTCTTCCTTCCCTTTTACTGTACAGTATTTCATATGAGACAGGTAGTCATATACCCTATATACCACATGAAGAAATCACATGGACTTTAAAATAAGGACTTGAAGCTGGGCTGAAAGAGGAGATTTGAACCTGCTTTGGACCTGTAGGATTATAATGAAGGACTATGGTGTTGCTCTGGGAAGGCTCAGATTTTAGCCTAATGAAAAAGCAGAAATTGTTTGAGTACTATTCTACAGCAATTAGAGAAACTGTTCAGAGTTGCAGAAGTGTTCTGTTTTTTTTTCACTTTGAACTATTTTTTGTTGCCCAGGAAGAAGAGGAATACATTCAATCTGGGGGTTTAGAGTTGTTATCTTTCTGGATGGGCCAGTGCTGAGGGTCATTTGGTGCCTCAGGAAGTCTTTATCATGCTTTTGGTATCTTTAAAAGTGAAAAATAAATGATTGTTCTTTATTAGGTAGACATATATTGTTCTATGGGAGGAGTTATTAACTAAGGATTTTGCTCTGGATGGTGCAAAGAAGATTGATCAAATCCTGCATGATGGACAAGTTCTGCATCCTTAGTGCCACCTGCACCTAAAGACTTGTGTGAAGCATAATATGCAGGCGAAGATAAATTTTGTTTGAATACATTCCTCATGTGTAGGCTGGACGGCAAAGCAGCTGCCAGTTCAGTGATTACTAAGGAAGCAGAGCTGTGGTGGCTAGATATTGTCTGGCTGTTACTGAAGATGCTATAAAAGATAACCTTGCAATGCAAAGATGTAAACATAGCCACGTGATACAAGCAAATTACCTTTAATTGAAATATTAATCACTTCACTTGGTATTTGCACTATGGTAAGTGTATGAGTACTTTCCCCCCCGCACTGACAGTGTTTAAACAGAACAATCCTTGAAAATGACATGCCATGGTTCTCTTACCCTGAGGTGGTTACTCTAAGCTAACCTCAGGTTAACAGCTTTATAGGGAAAAAAGAAGACCTGGGTACAGATGGGCACGGGTGGTGTACCAAGGAAATATGATTTAATACTGCTCTCTAACTGCTGTCAAGCTGGAAGAGAGCAGGAAGGAAGGGAAATTTATTAACATCCTGAAAAAAAAGAAAAAATTTACATGTGCAGGAAGACAATAAGGCAATTGTGAGCTAGTATAGGATTGATCTACCCAAGTGAAAGGGACAGCAAGGGGAAAGGGTGCAAAACTATTAATCTGATCATCTACCAAAGTGGTATTGGAAGTTGGCAGTGAGGGTTAACAAACATACACAGAAGAAGGGGTGGGGAGGGGGAATTTCAGCCTAGAGAAGAGGAGACTGAGGGGAGACCTCATCTCGGTCTACAGCTTCCTCACAGGGGGAACAGGACGGGCAGGTGCCGATCTCTTCTACCTGGTGACCAGTGACAGGACCTGAGGGAATGGCAGGAAGATATGCCAGGGGAGGTTTAGGTTAGACATTAGGAAAAGGTTCTTCACCCAGAGGGTGGTGGAGCACTGGAACAGGGTCCCCAGGGAGATAGTCATGGCACCAAGCCTGACAATATTCAAGAAGCGTTTGGACAACGCTCTCAAACACATGGTGTGAATTTTGAGGTTGTCCTATACAGGGTCAGGAGTTGGACTCGATGATCCTTGTGGGTCCCTTCCAACTCAGGAGATTCTATGATTCTATGATTCTATGAATTGTAGCTGCTGACCATGGCATAAAGAGGCCATGGCTGGAAACGGCCCAAGGGTGGAGAGGCCCTGCTCTCTTCCCTGAAGCTATTAGTTGCCTGGGTGATTCCAGGCAAGCTCTAATGCCTCCTTAGAGTTTAGCAGCAGTGGAGACTCTGCAGCTCCCACCTCCCACAGTAATCTGTAGCCCATGAAGGTGTTTAAGAATGGATGCATTAACTTAGATTTCCTATGACAGTGAGGTAAGTTAGTATTGTCAGAAACTCCGAAAATGTTCCTTGAAGTGGTCCTTGAGGAGAAAATAAATGGGAAGAAATTGTAGCTGTTATGGGAAAAGACAAGGAGATCATGATCTGGGCCATGGAGAAAAATATTAATCATGCAATTCAAGAGGGAATTAATGCATGATCTCTTAAATCATTGAGCTGAAGAAGAAACAGATGTGGAAAAGGGGTGAAGCAGGGAGAATTGTAATACTAGATTGAGGTGGTGGATAGAGGGGCATTGTTTGCTGCAAGCTGAGATGAAGATAGAGGAGTCCGTTTCAATGATGATGCTCAGTAGTAGAGTGTAGGGTCATGATCTCTGTGGCTGGTCAGGGAAAACTGGGACTGTCTTCCAGCCACATGGTGTTAGAGTCTTCTCACCTAGCTTCCAGGGGCTGCATTTGAGGTAGTCATCTGAATGTTGTGGAGAGAGAGTCATGCCCTATGTGACTGAGCTATTTTGTCTGTCTAAAATACCTTGGGAAGTGACAAATTTCTTCTTAGAACCACTTGTTTCTCTGTAATGGTGTTGCAGAGGTGCACAAAGTCAAATTAGGCAGATGATAGAACCCAAACAAAAATTTATTCCAACCAAAAGTGCTTTGATACTCCAACAAACATTAATTAATCACAGATTTTGGATGTCAGGCAGGAACTATTACTACCCAACCGACCTAAGAATTCTTGAGGGTTTATCCAAAATGCACAATCGCTCACCTAAGAAGATGAGGGCTCTCAACCTCGAGGAGTTACCTTAGGTGGTCCCGACCCAAGGGGAGAGTCCCTGACTGCAGACCTGCTGCTCCAAGGAGGACTGGCTCAATAGGCCCCCCGGCAGGGCTCCATTTATAGCCTAGTCGAATCTGACCTGTGGTCATATATGGTCATTTCTGTTGCCTATTGGCCGAGGGCTCCATCTGTTGGCAACAAGGCAGTGAGGGCGTGAAAGTAAGGGCACGAAAAGCAGCAGTGGCTTCTCTGCTTCAACAGTTGGAAAGCCCTGGTCTCTGTGAGGGCGGGTGTACCTGCCACAGATGGATACAAAGGGGACACAATGAGTAACTTAGATGGAAACTTCTAAACTCTGGCAGGTAAAAACCTATCTGCTGAACTGGTGTTGCTAATTGTAGGTTCAAAATCAAATGGTCTCGAACCCAACATCCATATTTGAGTGCAAGAAAAACTGGCATGGCATATAGTGATTGTCCCATAGCTTGAATCACAATCAGCACAAAATGTGTTCTTCAGGATGCAGTTGTCTGTGGGAAGACGACGTTGTGAGGAAGTGGAGTATGTTGCACCTTCAGGCTTTTCAGGAAGTCAGTTTGTGTTGGGTAGTTCAGTCCCCTTCAACCACTGTGATACCTAGTCCACACAGTGATGAATAGTCATACAAAAACATTTGTGTTTTTATTTCAATGTCAGGTGACACCCCTTCTTTGATGTCTTTTGAATGCTGCGTTTTGTCTTCCTCTGCTTTTTTATTACTGGATAATCAAACCCCACAGCAATTGCCATAAATTAAAAATAGGATTGCCAGCATCACTTTTATGGTAGATTAAGGTAATAATACAACTTTCTTACTGAAACATTGCCCGTACTTGGTGACACTGAATATGGATCGATTTGGATTGTAAGAGCCCTTTTAAACTCAAATTACTTGATTCCAAATATATTTTTAATAAATTTCTAGAGATTTAAGGTAGTATATTTTCTTAAGAATGTCAAGACCAGCTGTCCCAAACACATTAACTGTCAGTTTAATTTTTTCTTACATATCAGGACTATTCTGGACATAAAATTATTTCTCTCTCTAATATTTTCATACTCTAGCAAAATGAGTCTGTGATGCACAAATTCTTCGGAGATTAATTTTGCTTGGTATCATTGCCTCTTTTTCTGTGTGGATTGGCTAAAATTTGGGGGGGTGGAGGTTGTGGGGGGTGATGTTTGTCCCAGAAAGACAGAACCACAGAATGGATAAGGATGGAAGGGATGTTAGATGATTGTCAAGTCCCAACGCCCTGCTCGAAGCAGGGTCAGCTAAAGCAGGTCCCTAAGGACCATGTCTAGTTGAGTTTTGAATATGGAGACTCCACAACCTCTCTGGGCAACCTGTTCCAGTGCTCCGTCACTCTCACAGTGAAAAACCTTTTTTTATGT
Organism: Fregata magnificens; assembly: GCA_013389945.1. Taxonomy (NCBI): domain Eukaryota; kingdom Metazoa; phylum Chordata; class Aves; order Suliformes; family Fregatidae; genus Fregata; species Fregata magnificens. Next base: position 11,239 of record WAAD01023697.1, on the reverse strand, counting down.
TTAAGTCGAATTTCCTGTATTTCAGTTTGTGCCCATTTCCTCTTGTCCTGTCCCTGGGTACCACTCAGAAGAGTCTGGCTTAATCCTCTTTACTCGCCTCCATCAGGTATTTCTATAGATAAGATCCCCCTGAGCCACCTTTCCTCCAGGCTGAACAGTCTGGTTCTCTCAGCCTCTCCTCCTATGACAGATGCTCCAATCCCTTAATGATCTTTGTGGGCCTTCCCTGGACTCTCTCCAGTATGTCCCTGTCTCTCTTGTACTGGGGAGCCTAGAACTGGACACAGCACTCCAGTTGTGGCCTCACCAGTGTTGAGCAGAGGGGAAAAAAATCACCTCCCTCAGCCTGCTGGAAACACTCCTTCTAGTGAAGTCCAGGAAGCTTTTGGCCTTCTTTGCTACAAGGGCACTTTGCAGGCTCATGTTCACCTCATTGTCCATGAGGACCTTCAGCTCCTTCTGCCAAGCTGTTTTCCAATTCTTTGGTCCCCAGCATGTATTGGTTCCTGGGCTTATTCTTTTCTACATGCAGGACTTTGCATTTCCCTTCACTGAACTTCATAAGATTCCTGTCTACCTAGTTCTCCATCTTGTTGAGATTCTTCTGAATGGTAGCACAACAACTCCTCCCAGTTTTGTATCAGCTGCACGCTCACTGAGGGGGCACGCTGTTGCATCATCAAGGTTATTCATGAAGATGTGAAACTGCATCAGACCCATTCTTGATCCCTGAGATAGTAATGGCCTCCAGCTGGACTTTATGCTGCTCACCACAACTCTTTGAGACCAGCAGTTCAGCCAGTTTTCAGTCCAACTCATTGTCCATTCATCTAGCCTATACGTAATCAGTTTGTCTGTGAGAATATTATGGGAGACAGCACTGAAAGCTTTGCTAAGATCAAGATAAACAACATACACTGCTTTCCCTTGTCCAGTTTTGGAAGGATGGGATGTAGTCCTTCACACACCTAAAAAAGTTCCGCCCCATATTTTTTCATAGATTTTTCTTGTACAAGTGCCCATGGACTTCCTGTAGACAGCTGTGAGGAAGGGGTCACACAGGGATTCCAGGCCTCAGAACTATCTAAGGCCTCTGAAAGGAACCAGGCATTTGATGAAAACTGTTCAAGGGCAAAGGTATATCGTGAGCACAAAATGGACTCTTTTATTGCTTTGTTATGCAAGCTCCTGTGCACATGATGAGAAGCTGATACTGCTTAATTAGAATCAGGTAGGGGAGGCAGGGCTGAAGTGAGATAATTCTGTCCAAAAAAAATGAATAACATCATAAATGAAATGCAACTGGCATGAACTGAAGGTTCAGAAGAGAGTCTTGGGATGGAAAGCTGCCTTCATCCGCATAACAGTATCAGTAATACCACATTGGTCCAAAATTGCTAGGTGTGGTGGGTTGACCCCGGCTGGACGTCAGGTGCCCACCAAAGCCTCTCTATCACTCCCCCTCCTCAACTGGACAGGGGAGAGAAAATGTAATGAAAGGCTCATGGGTCAAGATAAGAACAGGGAGAGATCACTCAGCAGTTACTGTGACAGGCAAAACAGACTCAACTTGGGGAAATTAGCTTACTTTATTAACAATCCAACCAGAGTAGGGTAATGAGAAATAAAACCAAGTCTTAAAACAGCTTCCCCCCACCCCTCCCTTCTTCCTGGACTTAACTTCACTCCCGACTATTCTCTACCNGGTCACAAGTCTTGCCAGGAAACCTGCTCCAGTGTAGGCTCCTCTCTCCACAGGTCCACAGGTCCTGCCAGGAGCTTACTCCAGCGCAGACTTCCCATGGGGTCACAGCCTCCTTTGGGCATACGCCTGCTCCACCGTGGGGTCCTCCATGGGCTGCAGGTGGATATCTGCTCCACCATTAACACCCATGGGCTGCAGGGGGACAGCCTGCCTCACCATGGTCTTCACCACGGGCTGCAGAGGAATCTCTGCTCTGGCACCTGGAGCACCTCCTCCCCCTCCATCTTCACTGACCTTGGTGTCTGCGGAGTTGTTCCTCTCGTATATTCTCACTCCTCTCTCCAGCTGCAATTGTTCAGGGTTTTTTTTGTTCCCCCTTCTTAAATATGTTGTCACAGTGACACTACCACCGTCGCTGATTGGCTCGGCCTTGGCCAGCAGCGGGTTCGTCTTGGAGCCGGCTGGCATTGGCTCTATCAGACATGGGGGAGGCTTCTAGGAGCTTCTCACAGAAGCCACCCCTGTAGGCCCTCCACTACCAAAACCTTGCCACGCCAACCCAATACGCTAGGTAATAGTGTCAGAAATATCAAATTCGGGTATGAAAGTAATAGAAAAAAAAAGGTAGTGGCAGGTTGTTTATTTGAGAAGAGTGTGGGAATTAAAAAAAGGAGGGGCAAAGGTGGCTAAAAGCTATGTTCAAGAAAATAAAAATATGGTATAAATTTGGGGGGAGAACAAAGAACTCAGGCAGGGGAAATCTTGTAGTAGTAGGATATCTACAGATGGTGGTGAACTGTGGACCCAAGTCCTCCAGGATCCTGCAAGGAACAACATTCGACAAAATGCTGGACTCTCCAAGAGGTCTATGGTCAAAAGACTTGGTGTGGGAAGTTTAAATAAGAAAGGATAAACTTGTAATGAGAGAGAGACTTTTACCTTAATACTATATGCAGGAGGAAAGGCAATAGAATTGCAATTTAGTAGTGCTTATTTGTGTGATTTATAAAATTTCTTTATAGTAATGTACCTGTGTGTCAATACTAACATTAAACAATAGAATTTTAACTCAGTATTGCTTGTGTATTAATACTACTAGTAATAGTAGTTGGTTTATTAGCCTATTTAAGGTATTACTAGTTTCTCAGGGGTACATTGGTTAATCCATAAACATCATAACCATCTTGATCAGTTATGTCACAAGCCTCCAGTCTACAAAGGGAGAGTTGTACTTAGGAAGTAACAACAGCACTCTTTAGGGTGATAGACTCTGAAACTTTCCCCCACTCATGGACAAATGGTACAAGGCTGACAGGGAATAGGCATCTGAGAATGAGGAGGAGGGAGAATAAAGAAATAGAAAACACCTAAAAACATCAGAAAAGCCCCAAACTCTTCAGAGGACAAATGTTTCTACACTGAAGTACTTATGGGACAAACAGAAAGTAAAAAGCTATTCAGCTCTGTTCCTTTGTAAACACACAACTTTCATAAATACATATTTATACTGTGGAAATTAAAAGAGACACACATGAAAGAAAATCACAAAGAGGCAGGGATCCTCAGATGCTCACTCATATGGAAGGAAAGCTAGAGCAATCAGGAGAAGTTGGGTTATGCTGGAGAGGTACACAATATGCGTTTCACTACACAGCTTCTGAATTTCCAAGAACAGCTTCAATCTGTGTCACAAATTCTCACTTTTCAAACTGTGTCTCCCTCTTCTGCCCTTTACCGTAAGAGCTTCCCAGCTTCTGATTTGTGACTGCTTCAAGTAATGAAAAGACTGAATTCAACCTTGCAATCTCTTTTTTTTTTTTCCTATCCCAGGACTTACTGAATGTGTGCAAAGGATGGTTTAGGAGGTGGCATCAGCAGATGCCAGTGACAAACAAGACTGGGTTCTACATTTTTCTTCAGGGACAGCAGTTTCATTTGGGAAGGATGTGACATGGCCAAGTCTCAGTGCAGTGCAGGAGATAAATGGATAGATTCACACCAGATCATGGCACAGTCATGTTTTCAAAGCACAGCTGGGTGAGAGAATCAAGTATATTGTTTATTGCTGTGTAATTTTTTTCTTCAATATCTTGCTCTATTCTTCCCTTTCAGAGGTCTGTAAATCCAACACATACCAGTACCTTAATTCCTTCCAGTCATCCTGGCCAAAAAAGAATACAGTGTCTTATCAAAATGCACCCTTTCAGCTCATTTTTCCAACTAAAACAGACCAGTCCAATGTATAACATTATTGATTTGATACAGTGTGCGTGGCACAAAAGTGTCTGCAAGCATTACACCATGCATCCACAGGGAGATCTTGTTCTTCCTTTGCCAGAAGAGACGCTGACTTGGCCTGGGTGAAAGGGCAGAGTTTATAAAATTATTTGGCAGATCCACCTACAGTTCTGAGTGTGCCTCAGGAACCTGACAGACCCAGTGCCAAACACAGGTATCACTATGTATGGACAAACCAGGTTTGGTGTTTGACTGAGAGATCTGATTAACTTCTCCTTGGGGGCAGACACCATCATCAGTGTCTGGTAAAATGTGCCTGATAAGACAAAGGCAGACATGAAGGTTGGAGGTTCAGTCCCTTCCCACAGGCAGTAGTTCAGGTAGGTAATGAATCCAAGGACACTAGCTCCAGTCTTACTTTGGAAAGGAAAGGTTGCAAATACTTACACAACACACATATTCCCAAATGCCAGCAATCACTTGCACGCTCTTGCATTACACTCCCAGCTAGGCACCAAAGTCTGGAAAGCAGCAAACAGAGCCAGTGCCAACAGCACAGTCAATAAATCTCTCTACGTGGCCAGTGTTAGGTTATCTATTTAATGCCTAATCACTGTGAACACAGACACCAAACAAAGATTGGAAGATTAGAGGAAATCAGTAACCTAACAGTAATCTGAACAGTGAAAACAGAGCACAGAGAATCTACTACTCCCTGAGTCCACCCAATGAGGACATTTAGCTCATCATCTGGATTCTGCACCTAGGATGGAGTAACGCTGGACACAGGTATAAATTGGGAGAGGAGTGGCTGGAGAGCAGCCCTGCAGAAAGAGATCTGGGGGTGCTGGTTGACAGCAGGCTTAACGTGAGTTGGCAGTGTTTCCCTGGCAGCCAAGAGGGCAAACCGCATCTTGGGGTGTATCAAAAACAGTATAACCAGCCAGTCAAAAGAGGTGATTATCCCACTGTATTTAGCATTGGTGCGGCCTCATGTTGAGTATTGTGTGCAGTTCTGGCCCCCACAATTAAAAAAGGATGTGGAGGTACTTGAATGTCCTTGTCCAGAGGAGGGCAACAAAACTGGTGAAAGGGCTGGAAGGCATGTCCTATGAGGAGCAGCTGAGGACTCTGGGTTTGTCTAGCTTGGAGAAAAGGAGACCGAGGGGCAAACTCATTGCTCTCTAGAGCAGTCTGGGCCAGGTACTGGAGAAGCAAGGGAATCTGAGATTTGGCTACTGGGAGGAAGGAGCAGGAGGTTCAAACCAAGTACCAGAGTACAGGCCAGAGGTCCAGACCTCTGGTCAGCTACTGGTAAGGCCAGAGGTCCAGACTAGCTAGCAGAGAGACCCTTTTGCATGTGAGGCAACTGGGAAACCAGGGGACCCAGGGCCAGCTAATGCATAGACTGCATGTCTAAGGTCAGTTACAGGGACGGGGGGCACAGAGCGTGTGTGTCTGTGGGTGGGTGGGGGGGTGCATGGGTGCATAAGTCTGAGAACCAGCAAGTGGAGTGAGACTGTGGGCCTCAGAGTTGTGGACAACTACTGAATAGACCTAAGTGCCTAGAGCCAGCTACTGGAGGTCTCCACAGTGTATGTATGTGAATATATGCATGTATCTACATGTTTTCAATTAATGGCCTTTCATCCTGATCAGCCAGAGAGGGAAACACTATCAGACTGTTTGTGCTGTTCATATTTGCGTAAGTGCTGTGTCCTCTGTGTTTCTTGATCTGTGTGGCCAGTCATGTATATATTGTATACTGTGTGAGTGCACCTGTCAGGAACACATGCTCAGCCTCGCTACAAGCCTGACCTGGAAACTATAGAAGCCAACTTAGAATCACAGAATCAGAGAATGGTTGATGTTGAAAGGGACCTCTGGAGGTCATCTGGTCCAATCCCCCTGCTCAAGCAGGGCCACCTAGAGCCAGTTGCTAAGGGCCATGTCCAGAGAACTTTTGAGTATCTCCACAGAGCGAGACTCCACAACATTTCTGGGCAGCCTGTTCCAGTGCTTGGTCACTCTCACAGTAAAAAAGTGTTTCCTTAAGTTCAGAGGGAACCTCCTGTGTTTCCATTTGTGCCCACTGCCTCTTGTCCAGTCACTGGGCAACACTGGAAAGAGCCTGGCTCTGTCCTGTTTGCACCCCTCCCTTCAGGCATTTGTAGACATGAGTAAGATCCCCCCCGAGCCTTCTCTTCTCTGTGCTAAACAGTCCCAGCTCTCTCAGCCTTTCCTGCCAGCAGAGACACTCCAGTCCCTTCATCATCTTTGTGGCCTTTCATTGGACTGTCTCCAATATGTCCATGTCTCTCTTGTACTGGGGAGCCCAGAACTGGGCATAGCTCTCCACATGTGGTCTCACCAGTGCTGAACAGAGGGGAAGGATCACCTCCCTTGACCTGCTGGAAATGCTTTGCCTAATGCATCCCAGGGTACCATTTGCTGCCTTTGCCTTCTTCCTTCCTCTTCTCCTCTGCCACCTCTGTGCCCTCAGAGGCACCTCCCTCTCTCCTCATGGTCCCTTGCTTGGAGGCTCCTCTCACCCAAAAAGCCCCATCGGCCCAAAAGCCTTTCCACTCATGCAGTGAGGTTTTACACATGCTGCTGCAGACTGGCACTGCTCAGGCCCCACCCCAGGTCCAGCATGTGACAAAGCATCCATCCACCCTGCCCCGTGCCAGGAGCTGTGAGGGTACTTGCCTTCCAAGGGTACAACCCCCTTTTTTTAGAGGAGGGTGTTGGACAGGCAGCTTGGGGCAGATTTGGACTGCACAGAGAAGGAGCCATGTGCCCTCCTGCGGCCCCTACACTGGCTCCACAGCATCCCTGCCCAGAGAGATGCCCTGAGGTGGTCCCTCTGCCCCCATTCTCCTGGGATTCAAGGAGCACCAGGGTAGCTCTGATGAAAAGGTGGTGATGGTAGCTTGTGAGGAAGTCTGTGAACGGAGGTAAAAAGTCTGTGCTGTGTGTGGGGTTTGGGGATTGACCTGCCCATAGGACTTATTCACACATTAAATTTTATTTCTAACTTCCATTATAAATGTCAAATTTTACTGCAAATTCAGTTGCCCATGGATTGGGAGTTCCAACATTTATTAATCCCAAACCTCACTGATATTTTCCAGAGCAAGTACAGGCAACTGTCATTTTGAGAAAGGGCCTTGTCACCACAGCAGTCCTCCCCCTTCTTGTGCTGCCTCTCCCTCCACTGGTGTCACTGTGTGCTGCCTGGCACAGAAATAGGTGCCTGTGTCTAAGGCTGTAAGGGCATGCAGCTGCAGGGAGACCTGGTTTTTGTCTTTATCTGCAGAGATGGTGACTCGGCCTTGGAAGCGTGGGGCATAGCCTGTGTTATTCCCAAAAGGATAGATCCAGCCTAGAAATTGCAGCTCCCCTCCTGGGGCCTGACGGACAAAATTCCAGTCATATAGACGGCTACCCAGAGGTGCTCCCATTACAGTACAGGTGAGTGAGAGTGATCCAGAGACCTTCCCCTCCTTGGGACCAGATGCCACCATCTTTATGGGGGAAGGGGTACCTGGAAAGACACAGGGCAGATGTGAGATTTGAGTATCTATGAGAAAGCTCATGGGTGTAGTAGTCCATCCTGGGGTTGTAGGGTGCACAAAACCAGAATTTTGTCCTTTAGTTCCAGGAGTTACCCCTGGAGGCAGTGGCTTGCCCAGACACCACAGACCCATATTTCTTTGTACTGCCCAAAGGACTGCTGAGGCAGGAGACCCAGTAGTATCTGGGTAACTGCTGGTAAGCATGCCATATCTTTAAATATGAATCCAGAAGCTTGGCAGAAGGAGAGCATGGAGTCTCCAGCCCTTCCCAGTCCTCCTGCTCCCTTCACCAGCTATGCCTGGACACACACCCCCGTGCACAGAGAGTGTAGAGAACAGGCTAGGCATGGACACATGGGGAACTGGTTTGTCAGTTGCACATGGGCCCCAGAGGGACAATAAGCACGGGGCTCTTAAACCTCTCCAGGAAATGGCCTGCCCCTAGAAAATGCTCAGAGTGAAACTCTGCACAGCTCCTTGGGGAAGTTATTGGCTTTGTCTAGGAATGTCTTCCCCTTACTCCATGCTCAGAAAAATCTCTGAAAACTTCCCTCGTCTTCACTGCACCAGCATCCCACCCCACCTGAAAAGGGAAGATGATTTCCATGCAAGGATTCATCTTTTGTAGTAGCATTTAGAGTTGGGCAGTAGAGGGCCAAGGTGTGCAGGGGCAGCCTAAGCCTACTCAGTCCCAGTCTCTCTCCCCTTCCGTCATGGCCCTCACCTCCCAGCAGTGCTGTGCAGGACATGGTCAGGAGCCAAGGACCCATCCTCTATGGGATCATGCCCTTCTGTTTTGGGGCAGGGAGAAGAGAAACTGAACCCCAAAGGGACACAGAGAGGAGCAGAACCCAACTCTTGACTCCCAGAAGGGAGAGGCAAGACCTGGGTTGGGCAGATGGAGCCTGTGACTCTTCTGGCCCCATCACACACCTCCCAGCAGCACTGGGAACACCAGCCCAGGGGACAAACCAGTCCCAGCCGCTGCATGAGTAGAGGTGGGCTGAGCATGCTGGGCTCATCTTTGGTGCTCCTCTGCACCCTTTGTGGGACGATGGTCAAAGTGTACCCTGCAGTCCTGCAGGAGTACAAGTCAGAGCTGGAAGCCTCCTGGGTCCTGCTAGGCTCTTCCAGCCCTGGCTCAGCAGAAAAAGATGGATCCCCTGCTCCACTCCCTCTTCCCCAGTAGTACCCCCCACCTCCGCCTCCTCCTCTTGCATCCTCAGGAGTCTCTAGGTCTCTTTCCATCCTCTTTCCTGTGGTGCTTCACACTGGCCCTTGTGTAAGAGAGATCAGTGCCCTGGGGTGGAAACTGGAGAGGCTGGAGGTAGAGGGCAGGCAGGAGCTCACTGGACCTGGTAGTCCCAGGGTGAGCAGAGACCCAGGGAGGATTTTGCCTGATCCCTGCCTGGCTCCTGCAAGCTGTGCTAAGTCACCACATGCAGAAGTAGTTGGTAGGGTCCTGAGGATGCAGGATGTGCAAGACCAGAGATGTGCTCTGGGAGCTGCTCCTAGAGGTGGTGGCTTTCCTGTCCAGAACAGCCCCATATTGCAATGTGGAAGAACTGTGGTTGATGTAGGAGACAAACTTGGTACCCCCACACTAGGCATCTGTTGGTACAAGTGAAACCCAAAGGTCAGAGGCCTGGCAGGAGAGAAGCATTGAGCCCCTGGGTGCTGTCAACCCCTCTCCACCCACTGTACCCAAGGGCTCACATCTGGCAAGACACATGGCCACAAGAAGATAGGTGCAGGGTGCCCAAAGGCCCCCTATCACTTTCACCTGTTTTGCCCCTCACTCAGGGTTGCTCCCCACTGCTGACAGACTGTCCATTCAGCCAGGACATGGTGTTTCGTAGGAGAGAAGGAGAATGTTGGGGTGCTACAACCTGCTCCTCTCCCTTTTACAGAGGGAAGTTAGAGCTCCAAAGCTGTACCATTCCCCCACACAACCTTCCTCTCTCCATGGGATGGATACCCTAATATGTGGATAAATGAGATGTGACAGAGCAGGAATGTGTGGGATAGGCATTACAGCAGGGCATGGAAATACCTGGATGCAGAAATGTCCCTGTGTTTCTGGGACCCCACTTGGGACCTGCCTTACCTCCTGCAGTTGCTGCCAAGAGGAGACATGACAGCACCAGGACCATCCTGCCCCTGCTCCGTCTTCTCCAGCCAGAGCTAAGCCCAGAGCCAGCCTGGCTCCCCCTGTTCCCTCCCACAGCAGGATAGTGCAGAGCTGAGTGATGCTCTGGGGATCTGGAGAAAGGGGTCAAGATACGATGGGAGGACAAAGCGCAGACCTGCCTAGGTCAGGAAGAGTCAGCTTGGGGTCCCATCCCTTCCAGCCCTGGGGCTGGTGAACATCTCTTCTATGCCTGGCAGTGGGGTACTGCAGGGCTATGTCAGATCTCCATCCTTCTATTGGTCCTCCAACCTCCACACATCCTATGGGAGGGCAGGAAAGGGCAAAGTACAGGAACAATACAGGTCCCAGGCAGAGGGAAACACAAAAAACCCATGTCCATGTCCTCTTCCCAGGAAAGTGGGGGCTCTCACCTTTAAGGGCTGCAGCAAAGGTGATGACCAACATCCAGAGGAGCATTGCAGGATTCCCGAGAGGAATTTGCATGGTGCACCATGAAGTAGGAAAGTAAAATTGTGGGGCTGAGAAGGGCTCAGACCTTCCTCTCTTTGAGACAGCAGAGAAATGCCCTGTCCTTCTAGCGCTGAAGGCTCAGACTTCCTTGCAACTCCAGGCAGATTTGCAGCCTTTTCTGAGCAACCCCTTTGCAGTTGCAGGTACTTCATACACTGGGGAGCTGTATACATTTGTCACTGCTGGCCTGGGTGGGGACAGGAAACCACATTCCCTTTTATGTACAGCTCAGCCTGCACAGGAAACACAGGGACCTCTCTTGTCTCCCCAGGGCCCCTCATACATCTTTGAACTTCCTATCAAAGGCTGTGGCTCTGTAGATGGCTGTGGTCTTGTAGATGGCTGGGAGGGGACAGGTATGGTAATGTGGAGAGGGTCTTCTCCCTGGGAGTGATATCCTTCCTCCCTCAGCATGGCCCAAACCTGTTGCCCCACCCCCAGGGCAGCAAGGAGAGCTTTTATAGGGACTGGACTCCGAGTCAGGCTGTCTGAATGGAAGTGTCAATAGTCTTTCAGGCATAGAAGCTATTTCAAGCTTTTTCATTTGGTTTGTTCATTTTGTTTGTTTGTTTGTCTTGGGCACATCTCCTCACTTCCAATTTAGAAGCCATTAGATTGACTTCTCTTCATACAAACACACTTGTCTTCCCTGATCTTACCGCTTCTGTCCCAGCTTCTGTTCTCTTCATTATCAGAGGAGAAAGTGCAACTAAGGCATGCCAGCACAACTCCTTCTCCCCCTTCTCCTATCACAGTAGTGCACAGGACAAGCCGTTCTCGAGCACCAACACAAACATGCAAGACGCTGGGTAAGGGCTACAATGAGGACAGAGTCAGGCAGGAGACAGGAGTATTTCCTCTCTCCCACTATTGCCTGATGAGCTGGTACTTCTCTTATCATCCTTCTTTGGTGTTGGCACCTGAGTTGTTTGCCTCTGTCCCCAGACTATGGATCATCAGTGCAATTTCCATACAGTCTTCTACAAAGGAGACTGGCTTCCCTTGTGCTCTGACTCCTGGGAGAAGCCAGTAGTACCAGGCTCTGTTCCCGGCCTG
>WAAD01023691.1:11003-21337 GCA_013389945.1 Fregata magnificens | reverse complement strand
CAATGCCCAGCCAGTCCCTGAGCAGCAGCCCCCTGGCCAGCTTTCTCTTAGTTTATATACTGATCATGACATCATATGGTATGGAATATCCCTTTGGCCAGTTTGGGTCTGCTGTCCTGGCTGTGCCCCCTCCCAGTTTCTTGTATGTCTCCAACCGTCTCAGTCGGCAGAGCTTGAGAAGCTGAAAAGTCCTTGACTTACTGTAAGCACTACTTAGCAACTACTAAAACATCAGTGTGTTATCAACATTATTCTCATCCTAAATCCAAAACACAGCACTGTACCAGCTACTAGGAATAAAATTATCCCAGCCAAAACCAGGACAGCAGCTTAACCAAAAGGCTGCTTTATTTCTCTTTACTTTACCTTAGACATTACATGCAATCAACATTTAGCAAACACTAAAAATATCACTAATGTCAGTTAGAAGTTTGACATATATTAATGACAAGACATAGAATTGAAAGGTTTCAAGTGCAGAGATCTGTCATAATACTTGATATTTTGATTAAAATATATATATATATATATAAAGAAAGCACAAAACCACCTTTTTTAAAGAAAATGGCTACAAGAGTGGGAAGATATAGTTGGCTGGCTCCTTAAACAACAGCAGGACAAGGACAAGTGTTTAAAAATCTTCAGTTAAGCTTTCATCTTCAGTTAAGATTTCCAGTGCAATTTGAAAAATGGAGTTGAAGATGCAATGTTAGGTTTGTGGAGTGGCTTCTGTGTGGAGTCACATTGTAGTATGGGATCAAGCTACTTATGTTAATGCATTAGAGAAGAGATTATTAAAGGTTGGACCATGACCTAAATGGCCCCCAAGCTTGAAATAAATTAGGATGCTTTTTGTTTTACTGAAAGTGGAGTCACAAGCAGAAGTGAGATGGCAATTTCTGCCCTAAAGCCTCACTAAGAGCAATAAAACTGCTTCCCGATTTCATGCCCACCTGTACATTTCCAATTTCAAATAAAGTATCTTGTTTTCTATTATATAAATCACTTCTTTGTACCAGATTGTTCTTGCTCATGCTGAGTAGTAACTATTTAAATGTCTCTACTGATGTCAACAGCTTCATATGAGGTTAAACTACCACCTGACTTCCTGCAGGTGTTGTGTTATAGCCTAAGTACGCACATTTAAACATAGCGTTCAAATTATTATGATTCCAAGGCCTTTTAGGACAAAAATGTAGAAGCTCTCTTTTTTTTTTTTTTTTTATTTCTACTGTAGACACGTATTTATTAAGAGAGGGTAAGAACTGATAGAGGTTTTCTTAACCTTAAATATCTTCAATGTTCCATCTTCTCAAGTGCAGTCATGGTTTATAAGAGTCTATTACCAATTTGCAATATTTCTGTTAAAGTGGATGCTCAAATGCACAGTCCAGTGGAGCTAAATGGATGTGGAGGCAATATTGTTCCTAAATATTTCTTGAATTGATGGATAGACTGGGAAAAAAAGAAAAGAAAAAAGAAAACACAAATAATACACGACTATATAATTCAAGAATGCACATAAATTTGCAAATAAGAGCTGAAGGACCAGAATAACAAAATCAGATTAATGCTTTATTGAAATACCATGAAAAGTCATCAAATATGTAATAAACAATTTTATACTACATACAAGAGGTTGTAAAAAGGAGAAAGTGCCAGTTACTAGATCTATAAGAAAAAGTCCACTTGTTTTGCTCTAGGTAACTTGGTACCTTGTATGCAGAAAGGCCATCCTATATGATACTTTCCCTGAGACTCTCCCAGCCTCCAGTGCTTTGTTGCTGAGGAACTTCCTGAGTAAGAGTTGGTACCTTGCTTGCTTCATTGTTCTGATGGATTTCTCCTCTGTGACCTTGACCTGCAGTTTGTAGTCTGTAGTCAAGCAGGTTCTTTCAGATTCTGCAAGAAATCAGTAAGAACGCAGTTCTTACTCCAATTAGCTCCAATTACTCCTGTTTCCCCCGAGCAGACCAATCAGATAAGTGTGTTATGATATACTGTCTTCTGCATATCCCTATAAACAGTTTTTGTCATCCTTATCTAGTGATTGTCCTCTTCCATTGTTCAATTTCTCTCCTTCTTACCATATTTTAAAGATATTAATTCTTCTTATACTTCCCAATCCATTTTCTTCTGATATTTTTCATTTTTCTAACCAGTCTTTTATGCTGTATAACACATTTTGATTCCTTGCATTTCCCCTTTTACCATCTTTGATATTTGGCATTTCTAATTACTTAATTAGTGAATGAAGATGGTATTTGGAAAAAAAAAATGTTCTCATTACTGGAGATGTTAAAGGGAAAATGTATACAAAAGCTGCCCAAGACCTTCTGACCATTTGAATAACACATAAACAGTGGGTATCACTTTCTTCATCTAGGAAGAAAAAAGAAAGAGGATGATAACATGTCTAAAGGAACTAACAGCAAAACCGTATTTGTGAGATTGATTCTATTGAGTCCTGTATAGCTTTTGTCACTGTCATTTCTGCAGCCAGAAATTTGCCTTAAAGTTAAGAGGATGTGTGCAGGAAATCTTGGAAGTGTGGAAGGTACTGTTCAAAAGGAAGGGAGGGAGGAGGGAACTTTTCAAATTTCATTCTTCCAAAGCAGGATATTTCATGATACCACCAAACACCCTCTAAAGTTGTCTGTTATTTCTTTCCAAAATGTTTCTCCTCCATTGTCTTGTAGTCTAACGTCTTTTGGGTGTAAGAGTGAGTCTGCTGGCAATTTAGATATGGGTTGGGAGGGTCTGAAGTACATGAGAGTAGGTCTGTATCATCATTTGGAAGGTTAATAGCTAAGAGGTGGAGGAAAAAGTTGGCACCTATTCTTAGAAGGACTTTTCCCTCTGTTCCCTGTTTCATGAAGGAAGTGAAACATTTAGAGCCCAAGTTCCTGAAGAGAGGAACGGAAGTAACTTACTGAAAAAGTGAAAGGTTGCAATACTTAAGAATCAGTGCAGAATTCAAAAAGAAGGCTTGGGCTTAAGACTGAAGGACCATGGACAGACCAGATACACATGTGCTGATGACTTAAATCTTATTTCAGCTTTCTTTCCCCCATATCAGTTCAGGTTTTTTATTATTAATAGTAATAAAGTTTCTGCTTAATTTTTTAATCCCTTCAACAAATTTACTAATTCTTTAGAGATGATCGAATTTCTCTAATGACTAAACCTAGGGAATAGGGAAAATTTGGCTGAAATGAGCATAAATATTTTTCTGGAGCTGGGGCATCAGACTCACTTCACATACAGTGCTGGAAAGGTAGCTCCCTGCCCACTCTCTGAGCCCAAATTATGGCTAGGTCCTCGTAAGCTATAGATCTCGTACATCCAGTCTCAGTTTCCTTCTCATCCTGTTTACAGCTGGATCTATACTCAAGGGTACAAGGTATAAAGTATGGATGACACAAAGCCAGAATCTCCTCAGTTAACTCATTTGGCTTCTTCCCCAATCTTTTTTGACATTTCAGTGGAACAAATGGGATGTTCTGGACTGCACAGCAGTCCACAGAAGATTTCCAGACATTTGTTTGAATTCTCATTTTGGCAAACATTGCTATGAGTGTGGCTTGGGGATATAAATGGTGTCTGGTAAAACCAGCTGTATTTTGTTAGGGTCACCTCCAATGGCGGTAATTGAGCCAGCTCCATTTAATAGCTGTTTAATTCTCTTTCCCTTCAGTGTCACATTGAATCAAAAGTTCTCATTTTTATTTTCTTTATGCTTTATTTCAAAGCTAAATGGGCTGTACATATTACTCGTCTTAATCCTTCATGGAACTAGCACAAATTGACATTTTCCACATCCCAGGGAAAGACAAAGATTAATTAAAACCCCATGCTGGCCTATTATCCTCCTTTTTAATTTCATTTCTAATTCCCATGAATTTTAGACTAACTTTAAAATGATTCCTTTTCCAAATATGAATAAATCCGAACATCAGACTCTCAAAAAAACCCCCTCAGGAGACACCCATGCATCGGTAATATGCATGCCCAAGTGGTGATAGGAAATTTCCCAAGACATCCAGTTCTCTAGCAAATCCCAGGCCAGTTTTGCAGAATTCAGATAAATAAAGATGAATGCCCAAACTTCTAATTGCTCATCCAATTAAAGACTATGAGTCATAGTCATATCCATCTTAAGGAATTACCAGGAAGAAAAAAGCAGTGGAGTTGTGGGGAAAGCTGAACGGGAAATCACTCTTTAGACTCCCTGTTTTCAATATACTGCAGTTTCATCTTATACAGAAAGATACAATATTAGTTATTTGTGTGTGAGCGTTTGTGTGACTCTTCTGTTATTAGTAACCAAACCGTAACAAACATCCAATATAAGTAAGTAGTTAATTTGGAATGAGGGTTTGCACAATAAGGGCCCTCTCCCTTCAGGAGAATTGAGGAGGTAGGAAAGGATGATGCAGAAATTAAGCTGTTGCTGTCTTGGACTGTTGTCACTTTCAGTATTGGCCATAACTTTGAGTAAAATAACTTTTGCTTTGGTAATCATTATTATTAAATACTCAGAGAAATTAGGCACCTCAGAAAGAACAGAAAAAAAGACGCATTTATTTATGTAGTAAATAAATGACCCATAATATTTTGAAGGTTTCATTGTAAGTATATTCAATTCAGAATTGATAGAAGTTTGAAGGATTACACACAAAATATCTTGTCCTTATGCTTCCTTNACTGTTTATAGCATTTTGTGTGTTCTTAAGTGCTCAAGAAACATCCCGTGGCACCATCCAGCCACCTTCCATATCCCACCAGATAAGATCCCTACTAGAGATGTGTAAATATCTCCATTCCTGATTAGGGTTCAGTCCAACAAGCCCCGTGCTGGGGAAGGACTCAGAGTGTCACACCTCCACTTCTTCTCTATTAACCATGGGCAGATGGAGAAAATACAAGCTGTGGACACTGTGATGATGGTAGCAGAGAGCTGTAAAAAGCACAGGTTCTTCTCTGCCACATTGCATGAGGAGGCAGGTGATGCTCATGAGGAAGGAAAACACAGGCCACATCAGAGAAGGTGAAAAGTTTTTACCTTTCTCCACTTTTTTTTTTTCCTTTTTTTCCCCTACCCCTGTTCCCATCACTCTTTTCATTTGGCCCATTGCTATACATATCCACAGATCAGTGGCATGTTTTCTCTTTGGATTCACATTGCATAGGAGGAACAGAAAAAAGGATCTTTGCTCTAACCAGGAAAGAAAGACTGCAGGACAGTATGCCCCCTTGTAACCTTGGCTCAGAAGTAGAGTTCACTCCCCCACACACACTCATACTATGTCCAGTCACAGGAGCCAATGACAGCCTTATTATTCCTCATGAAAAATCCAGCACACAGTTAGAAAAATCCAGAGGCAGCTACCATTTGTTCTCTTTTTTTTATTTCCAAAAAGTTTTATTCATTCACAGACTTGTCCTTTCCCATAATTCTTACTGTCCTACTGTATTAGTCTCTTGCTTGTATGAATTGTCATCTAGCAGCTCTACCACATTATGCTGTTATTAAAAGCTAAAAAATGTTATAATTAGTTTAGAACAGAGAATAGAAGATGTAATTCTGATTGTGCTCACATTACTTCTGTTGTAAAACTATGTGCTGGACTGGATTGAATAATATAATTATACAAGATTTGCTGCCATGTAATTATACTCTCCTGACAAAAGTCAATTTATACATCAATTTGTAGTGTTTGAATAACTGTTTCAAAATAAATTATTCTATTAAAAAGCCTCTATAATCAGAAAGTCAGGAGTAGGAAAAAGTTATATAAATTATTTCATACTTTTTTTAGTATATTTTCTCTACCTTTCTAATGCATAAAATATTTTCTTGTTATTATGCTGGCTAGTCCACAGATAGAGAACACACAATTTAGTCCAGCTCACAGGGCTAGCAAAAACCCTTATTCTTGTTCCATTTCTATTCTATTCTTCACATCACATCATCACTATAGCACTGTGGTCTTTTCTAGAAATTAATGACGCAGTGTCATTAGGTGTTTCCAATGCAGAAGTCCCTAGCTTTCTCTTTCTTTTCCACTTTTCTCTAAAACAGGCATTAAATAAAGGTCTTTTTCTGTTAATTTGTATTAATACTGTTTGGTTTTTATTATGCAGGATATGAACCAATAGCCCGTTTTCCACCTGGGATGGAAAATTACAGTCTTTCAGGCAGTCTTAAAGCTCTACTGGTAGAACCCGGGGAACTGATATAACTCCCTGTCCTGCATACTCGTGCACTGCACACATGCACTGCAGGACATGTAACTGGGGGTGCATGTGGGAACACAGGTTCTTTTTTTGTCCATGGATACAGCATTTCTTTAAGAAATTATTTGGAAAGTAGATGCTGCTGGAAAACCTATTGTCTTTCCATGCAGCTTGGTAGGAACTTGTGTGCCACAGGGAAAAGAGTTGGAATTGAATGAATAAAAATATATACTGCATTGGGGACAGTGCAAATGGCAAATATGTAGCTTCAGGAAAAAAAACCACAAAAAAACCCCAAAACCCAAACCAAAACCACAAAAATCCCCATAGATTTTTCAATGCCTATCCCCTTTCTGTATAGAAATCCCTACTTTTCACTTTTTAAATTTTCAATTTCTTGGAGAAAGAAACTGTTTTTCTTGTTAATGTCTTTGTAGCTAGTTTCTTTCCTTTCTAATATTTACTCATCTGTATAAAATTTTAGAAATTGCTATAAAGAATAGAAGAGCAATGTCACTTGGGTGAGGCTGCTTTGAATAAGAATGGGTTGACAAAGAACAACATTGGTAAAATTAAAAGGACTGCTATTAATCAGCTGACCTAGCTGTTATTAACTCCAAGTCACTTGTGAACTGGATAATCTAAGCAATTATTAAAGCATGAATGTGAATTTAGCTAATGCTCTCGTCCTCCACATCATTATCTTAGGCATAATCACCCTTTGGTCCTTGAATGTCTTTTTCCTCTGAGTGCTGAAACTCCCAACATGCTGTTTTCTTTAATGACTGCAAGACCAGGCAAAATTCCTAGCTAACATGGATCCTGTTTTCCAGTATTCCTCTTGCATATTTGGAGATTTGCTATGCCACTCATAAAAAAGAAAACATATATAAACAATGCATTTTGCAATAACAATTTTGCACTGCAATATTTTAGTAAATATTTTAGTTGTAAAACTAGACTTGTAAGTGCCTCATGTGAGGTGTGGAAAAAGAAGCCTTTGCAAAGACAGATTTATTCCACCAGGGAAGTTGTCGAAAGCAGGTTGGATAAATTGCCCTCTTCCAGTGCCTGTCGCCCGTCACTGACTGTGGAAGAAGTCTCCATAAGTAGCTAAAGCTCGATATCTATGCTGGAGGTTGAATCCCATTGCAGCTTGCAGAGTGGGCTGAGTGAAGAGGCAAACTCACCCCTGACAGTGATCTATTGTGCAAGCTGAACAAGGCACTCTTTGCAGTCCTCTCTTCTCTGTCCCTAGGACCTTAGTTTGGGAGTTTTTCATGGCAGTGACTCTACAACTGTGTGTTAGTTGCTTTTATCACTATAAGAAAAATATCTGTTATGAGTTCAGGCAGTTCCGCTCTCCAGTAGCATCCTTTCTTAATGAATTTATTTTAAGATTCAATTCTAGGACCACTTATGTTTCCTCGAATCCTACAGGGTAAGATAAAAAAGGAGGTCCTACAACTGTAGATACACAAGTAGCACCTTGTAATTCAGTTTTAAAATTACTTCTATATATATATATACACACATATATATGTAGGGGTAATGTATAATGGGTGCTTGTGTGTGTGTGTTGTTATTATTTTCATTATCTTACCAACACAGTGGTTGTGACCATACACCTTCTGCAGAACAGAGAAGCTACATCCTTTTTAATTTTTAAATTAAGTGTATGTGTTCCTATGTTGCTCTATTTAAAAAAAAAAAAAAAGGAAAAAAAAAAGTGCCTCACTTTTACAATTCTTGAACTAATAATAATAACAACAATTATTTGAGCCAACATATGACATCTGTTATAGTATCATCAGTATCCCTTTTGCTAAAGTGTAAAGAAATAATCTCAACATAACTGATAAACTCAGAAAAAAACCCCATAGTTGGAATGTGTGGTTTATCTGAGAATGACAGCCCAATGGTGGGTGGGAAGAGGGCATCAATAAGCTACCTAAAATTGCAATGTTGTGACCTTATTTGTTTAGAAGCTTTCTTTTAACATTAATGACTGCATTCCCCTACCTTGTGTCTGCTGACATTTGACATGTCCTAGGGTATACCACTTGGTCTCTAGCTCTTGCTCTGGTAGTACATGGGTCTTCTGCAAGTCAAACTTGATATCTATGTATTTTGTACATACCAGCTCATATCTACTAGTTCAGGTATCCTAGGACATCTCAGGTGGCTCTTGATGCCTTTATTTGACAACTGAGCTTAGCCTCTGATGACCTGTGACTTACCACAGGCTAGCTGCTCAGCTTAAAACTATTGAATTTCCTGTTTCCTTGTGATTGTCCCCATGTTTCTTATCTGTACTGAGCCTCATCTAACTAAACAGAGCTGTAAATAGTGTTATAACTCACACCTAAGCAAGAGCCAATGAAGAGCCATTCAGTGCAGTTTTGGAGTCTGGGGAATGACAGCTGCCTAAGGATAGGCCCTGGTGCTTTTGGAAATCAGCTATGGCATGTCATGAAGAGGCTCCATGTGGAAATAGTTAATCTCTGATACCCTAGTGTGTTTTGTGTATCACCAGATGCCTATGTGTGGACAAATGGATCAATTTCCTAATGTCTACTGCAGAGATATTTGTATGTGAACTGACCATCTGTTGTGGGTTGACCCCAGTAGGCAGCTCAGCCCCACACAGCCGCTCGCTCACTCCCCCCGCAGTGGGATGGGGGAGAGAATCGGAAGGGTAAAAGTGAGAAAACTCCTGGGTTGAGATAAAGACAGTTTAATAGGTAAAGCAAAAGCACGCAAGCAAAGCAAAATAAGGAATTCATTCACTACTTCCCATCAGCAGGCAGGTGTTTAGCCATCTCCAGGAAAGCAGGGCTCCATCACACGTAACGATTACTTGGGAAGACAAATGCCATCACTCCAAATGTGTCCCCCCCACTTCCTCCTTCCTCTCAGCCTTATATGCTGAGCATGATGTCATATGGTATGGAATAGCCCTTTGGCCAGCTGTCCTGGCTGTGTCCCCTCCCAACTTCTTGTGCACCCCCAGCCTCCTCGCTGGTGGGGTGAGGTGAGAAGCAGAAAAGGTCTTGACTCTGCGTAAGCACTGCTCAGCAGTAACAAAAACATCTCTGCATTATCAACACTGTTTCCAGCACAAATCCAAAACATAGCCTCATACTAGCTACTATGAAGAAAATTAACTCTATCCCAGCCAAAACCAGTACACTGTCCTTTATAATCAGTGGAGAGGAATGATAGAGTATGATACAGCTGACCCATTTAGGCTGAGCTATATCAGACCCTGGAAGGATTTATTTCCTTCCATTACCTGTTACGGGAGCCTACATAACTAACTTGTAGAAACATTTGACAAAGTGAAACTTACACTAGGTTGAGTATGTATACTATTTTTCCTGGTGAAGAAGCAGCTATTGTGGTTCTGGGTCTAACCCATGCCAGTCATCTACATTCATGAGTGTAGGTGGCTAGAACTGCTTGAGATGTTTCTGATCTCAAAATGTGGAAATCTTGTTATATATAGTTATCCCCCTCATTATACTCAATTTACAAATAGTGTAGAAAATTAGGTAGAAAGTCTGCTGCCAGGATATCATGCTCTGTGTTGAATTAAGTAGCTTTTAGACTGCCTTATAAAGAGAGAAGCCACCGAGGCGAAGGGCTCCGGAGCGGAGGATTGCGCCGGGGGACCCGTGCTAAGGGGGCAAAACCGTGAAAGCAAAAGCGCAGGGAGAGAGAGGGTACCCCTGCCCTCCCCCCCCACAAGCGGGAAAGAGCGGGCTCCTGATGCGCGGCAGCTCTGACTCAGCGGGGGCAGGGACAAGAGTGACGACGGCCTAAACCCCCTCACCTACAAGAGCAGCCCCCAGGGAGCGCGAGCCACCAGGAGCGCGGGGAAAAGGGCGGGCAAACAGGGCGTGGCGCATCATAAGGGCGTGGAGCGGCAGTTTGCACGGCAGTTCGTGCAGGCGGGACGTGCAGGGAGGGCGCAGTCCCCCTCCCGACTCTGAAGGCTCTCAAGGGTAACTCTGCTGGGGGTCCTTGTCTTCCCGGGAGAGGACCTAGCGATGGTTTCCACCTGCCAGAAAGCCATCACCAGAAGGAATGTG